>BDDA01000778.1:37128-55361 GCA_001662385.1 Chlamydomonas asymmetrica
CCACCGCCGCCGCCACCACCCATGCCCGGACCGCCGCCGCCGCCCCCACCGCCGCTGTAGCCGGCCGCCTCCCCGGCAGCGCCAGCCCCGCTGGTGAACGTGGCGGAGGCGGGAGCGAAGACCTGCAGCTGTCCTCCGCTCTCCAGCGACCACACGTGGATCTGTGTGGAGCGTGAAGAGGCAATCCAGTACGAGCGTTACATTGGTAAAGCAAGCCAGTTTTCCCTGCTATGAGCACGACCTGCTTGAACCAAACCAAAGATGTCCTGAACACGTTTGTGTTTGAATGGTGTGAGTCAGCAGCGGGTGCATGCGCAGCGGCAACGCGTTCAGTGTGCAGAGGCATGAGTGCAGCCACGTATGCAGCCACGTGCGCATCTGGCCAGCTGCGTCAAAGGGACGCAGACGCACGCCCTGAATCGAAAAAACCCTAAAACCCCATACCCAAGACCCTACAAGTGTACAACCAAAAGCGCAGTCAGTTGCGCACCTGCCCCGCCGCGTCAAGTGACGCCACGCGCCCGGGCCTGAGCACCAGCAGCCCGCTCACTGCCGTGCGGTGGCCGGTGTACTGCACGCGCGCCCCGCAGTCCTCGAGCGCCCACACGCGCACCACGTGCGCCTGCCCGTCGCGCCCCGCCATCGCGCCGCGCCCAGCGGTCAGCACCTGAGACAGCACGTGTGCAAACAGTTTAACCTGCTGCGGTGAAAGCTTGGTGCGGTTCAATACCTGGCACGATGTCAGCAGTACAGAGAGTACGGCAGCAGGCCATACACAAGTACCCGGCTATAGTCCTACCGGGTTTAAGTCACATTGAATCCTGAGGCTATATACAAGCAGATACAATACCGGTAGCACAAACCCGAGAGCTACAAGGGGGAGGCGGCTCATCAGCCTCACCATGAGCTCATCTGGTGTGACAGCGAACGCGCGGATGCGGTCCTTGTGCGCCGGCCAGGAGTGCACGGTGGCAGCCTGCAGGCTCCACACAGGCGCGCCGGCGCCGGCCCCGAAACCACTGCCGTCTCCTCCGAAACCACCGCCCGTGCTCGTCGCCGCGTAGCGTGCGGAGGCCGGGGACGCAAAGAATGAGGAAGAGTGACCGGACGACCAGGAGGCTGAGGACAAAGTGTACTGAGAGGACGACGAAGGTGTGAAGGTGCTATAGCTGGTGCTGCGGGTTGTACCGCAGCCGGTGGCGGTTTCGCCGCCTTTGCCGCTGTCGCCGGTGACGCCACCGACGAGAACGGAAAGCGATGCTGCGGAAACGTCAGACGCCACCGTGGCACCCTCAGCCGCTGCCACCGTCGATCCAGATCCTGATCCTGATCCTGATCCTGATCCTGGTGCTGACGTTGAGGAGGCGGGCGCTCGCCCGGACATCAACGCCGCCAGCAGGTGAGCCGTTTCCGGTGAAGCTGCGAGCGAGGTGATCGGCGGGAGGAGAGTGGAATATGTGAGCACAGTTGCGGTTACGGTCGGGAGCGTGGCGGTGCCTGGTGCTCCGTTTGCGACGGGTTCAACGCCTTCCCTGCGGGCTGCTGACGCTTTTGGTGATGGTGGTGCTTGCAAGGCGGTAGATGGCGATGCATCATTCATGAGTACGGGAGTACTACTTGCACCGCTGGTACCGCTGGCAGACCCAGATGGGGCCGGCTCTGTAAAAGCGGCAGCTGCCGCCAGCAGGTTCGTGAACCTGCCGGGAAGCTGCACGTACACGGCCTGGGGACATGCAGGCAGGTCCACGGCCGGCGCCCACGCCCACTTGGGCTGGTTCGTGGCAGACGCGGCGGTGGCGCTGCTGGCCGCGGCAGCGGCTGCCGCCGCCACCGCCGCCGCCGCTGCCGGCCCCGCCAGGCTCATGCTGCCGCTGCGCTGCAGCCCGTCCGCCGCCCCCGCCGACGACGCCAAGCCCGTTGACGCACCGCCATGGCCGCCGCCGCCGCTTTTCGGGGTGCTTTGGAGGCTCCCGCTCGTTGAGCTGTGGTGCAGGGTGGGCCACTGGCCGGCCGCGCTTGTGCTCCCGCCGCCGCCCATGCCGTCCAAACCAACCCCGCCGGCAGCAACCCCGCGCCGCCCGACGGCGCCGGCGCTGGTGGACAATACCGCAAGCTCCTGCTGCTGCTGCTGCTCCTGCTGCTGCTGCTGCTGCTGCGGACCCTGGTTGCCGTGCTGCTGCTGACCCAGCGTGTACCGCTCGTCGCCCGTCCGGATCCTGTTTAGGCCCTTGAGCCCCGTACGGCCTCCGTTTGGGTCCATCTCCCCAACAGGGGAGCTCATCTGCAGCGCGCCAGCACCCGAGGCAGCACTATCAGGCGTAGCGGCAGCAGCAGCAGCGGCCAGAGACGGGGCGCTTCGCAGCGCGGCGGAAAGCAGCGACGGCTGCAGTACCGCGTCAGCAGAGCCCGCACCCTGGCGGTCGAAGGCGTCGATGGATCGCCGCCGCATGGATGCTGCCGGAATCGATGACATGCCCAACCTCGGGTCGCCGAACGCATCGCCGCCTGACCCGTACGCATGCGCATGGGACGTCTGGGCGGATGCGAGCGAAACCACGCTGGCAGCGGTTTCGGAGCCTGCTGCCGCGGCAGCGGCGGCATCCGTACCGCGCGGTACAGCCGGGTACGTAGATGGGTCGATGAGGTAATGCCGCAAGGAGCCTGCGAGGCTGCTGCCGCGGCTGCCGCCGCTGCTGCTGCCGGCACCGCCGAACCCGTCCCTGCTACCTGCGCCACCAGCCGCCGCTGCGATGGGAGACGCGCCTGTCACCGCTGCGTTGGGTAGCCCCGCACGCGCGTCCCCACCCAGAGATGTCGGAGCAAAAGGAGACAACCCACCTGATGGAGTAGGGCTGAAGCCGATGATTACAGGGCTTGGCCCCTTCACGGCTGCACTCTCACCGATGCTGACTGCGGCATCCGCAGCAGGAGCAGCAGCACCAAGCGCTGTCATCTCCATTCCCCCTGGGTGCACGTGTAGCATGGCGGACGAGACGCGTTCGGATTCCAGCGCGAACGGGCCAGGCGCGGCGTCGAGGGCCGCAGCGGAGCTTTCTGCAGCGGTTGCCGCTGGTGCCGCTGGTGCTGCTGCTGGCGGAAGTGATGGCGGGGATGTGACGAGCGGGTGATCCGTGACCTGGCTCGGCTCACCCTCCCCTACAAGCTGCGTGTCTGCAAAAGCATTGCCGCCATCGGCAGCGGCGGCAGCGGCGGTTTCACTGGTTTGGCCGCCGTAGCCAGCCCCATGGTCAGGCAAAGCATTGACCTGCGCAAAGCTCTGGCTGCGGCTCGATCTGGTGCTGGACCCGCCGCTCGAGCCGCCAGTGCTTGAACCGCCCGCAGCACTCCCGACGCCTCCGGCCGTTAGACCCAGGCCCCCGAACCGCGTGTTGCTGCTGCTGCTGTTGCGGCGGCCGATGCACGCCAGGCCTTCCACGATCGTGGGGGAACCGATGGCGAGCAAATGCAGCGTGTGGGCGTCCGCCGCCGCCGCCGCGGCGGCGGCAGTGCCGCTGTAATCGAGGCCTGCCCCTCCGCCGTGTAAAGCACCAGCCCCCACACCCTGCTTGCCGCCGCCGCCGCCGGGCCGCCCCAGCAAGCCCGCCGCGAAGGCTGCCGCACGGCTCGTTGCCCCGCTCGCAGCCGACGGCTGCGCCAGGATGTCCCGAGGGGCGGCGGCCGCCGCCGCCGCACCCGAGAGCGCACCCTCGCCCTTTCCCCCCACCCTGTCACCGCCAGCGGATGCAAAGGACGCCGCTGCAGAGGACTGGCCGGTCGAAGGGGCGGCGGAGGAGGAGGCGGAGGTGGAGAGTCCCATGGCGGCGGCGGAGGTCGGGGCGGTGAGCGCGAGCGACGGCGGCGGAAGGCTCGGCGCGGACCAGCCGACATCCTTCATGAAGAGCGCGGCGCTGTGTAGCGCCACCACCGCCTGGTGCTTGGCCTGCAGCTCGCTGCGCACGCTCTGCATGCTGCGCTCGTACGCCTGCAGAGACGAGAACCCGCTCGCGACCGTGCCTGCGCCGCCCGCCGCCGGCGCAGCGCCTGCGGCGGCGGCACCGCCGTCCGCAGCAGCGCTGCCGGATTTGTCCGAGGTGGTGCTCGTCGCCCTCCAGGCGCCCCAGATCCTGTTCGTCCCAGATCCCGATCCTCCAGAGCCTCCAGATCCCGGCGCCCCTGCACCCGAAGATCCCCCGGCTGACGCGTCGCTGTGAGGCGCGTCCATAGACGACGCGTTCTGGCTGTGGTGGCCGTGATGGTGGCGCTGGGCGGTCCACCCCAGCCGCCGCCCAAGCGAGGATTCAATCTCCAGCCAGTTCGGGATGAGAGATCGTACCGCAAGGATGCCCGACGCGTCCACGAGGCTGCTGTACACCGTTTGGACGAGCTCCCAGTACCCAGATTCGGGATCTTGGAAGGCATCCAGCGAATGATCATCCGGACCTGTGATTGGCTCCCCCCGGGCCATTAGTTCAACAGCTGCGGTGCTGCCGGCGGGCTTGCTTGAGGACGAGGTGCTGGCGGCAGAGGCGGGGTCGTCGGGGGAGATCAGCGGTAGGTTGTCGGGTTGGGCGGGCAAGGCGGAGCGAGATGCCACCCGGGTGCCGTGATTGGACCCGTTTGCTGCATACGCCAGCCGCCTGCGGGAACGTGCATGACAGGTCAAGTATGATGGTACCGTTAACATATTCCCATGGGGCCATTTAGTCCTGCATATTAGCATATGCCGATATGCGTATAGAATGCGGCTGCGTCCAAAGCCCACTGCACGTGAGCTATTCGTACTGTCGTGGGGGCCGCTCACCCCCAAGGTTCGCACGGTCACAACTCACAAGCGATTGTGCTCTTCCCTAACGTATGATAGCAGGGCAGCGGGGCAGCTCATGCCGCACACGTTTGTTTCATCCCGCAACAGGAAACCGGCTGGGCTCCGTCAGAGACCGAACGAACAGCAGCAAGCGCATTTACTAGTACCGTTACTAGGTTCTCCTACTGCATCCATTGGATGGATTTGACAGCAGCCCTATTCCACCGTCGCTGGCCACCTCAAAATCACCTCTCACCTGGCGCGGCTGGTGCCTGACAGCAGCGGCATGATGTGCGGGACCAGCACCATGGCGAGGTTCTCTGGCCGTGAGAGGCGCGTGTACGCCGCCATGACCACCTGCCAGTGGGCACACAGACCAGGTGGGGCACAGCAGGTGAACGCTTGTGGGCAGGGCAACATAAGGGCAGCGCACCCGCATGACATTCACAACCTCTGGCAAGCACCTGCGCACGACGCGTTTCTCTGTTATCATCGTCAGCTTTGCCATTTTGCCAGCTTTTTTAATGCTACACACAGCCGCGGACCGTCGGCAGAATGCCATGCCAGCGACATTCCAATGTTGGATCAATTAATGAATCAATCACGGAGGTACGTACATCTCCGAAGGTCAGAACGCTCGTGTGTCTAAGTGTGTGAGGTTTAGGGCGGGTGGGAAGCAATAAAAAGCATCCACACACGATTATGCGTATGCGGTGTGCGTGTGTGCGTATGTGAGGGCAAAGCGGAGACAGCGAGGACCAGGGAGGGCGGAAGTGCTCTGACCTGCGCAAGCGCGCTGAGCGAGCCTGGCGCCACCACGTAAGCTGCCGGGTCCAGAAGCATGCCGATCAGCGGGGCACAAACCCGCGCCTCAGCTCCGGAACCACTGGAACCACTGCCGGCGGCCCCGCTGCTTCCGCCGCCGCCGCCGCTCCGAAACAGCCCGTGCAGTGCGACACGGGGCAGCAGCTCCCGCGGAAGGTGCTCTGAGATTGCAGACAAGATCGCGGTGGCCGCATAGATTTGCTGCGGTACGCGAGGATCCATGAGCGGCCTTGATCTGAGATCATCCAGACGGCTCTGCTGATTCGTGCCTCCACCTGCACGCTTTCCTGATCTCATCTCGATCTGGGTCGAGGATGAGGACGAGGATGATGCTGGCCCTGACGGGGACGCTGAGCTGGCGGAAGCTGCTGGAAGGTGCGGTGGCCGCGGCGGCATCGGCACCGCGACCAGCTGCAGCAGGGCCGCAGCGACGTGGCGCGTGCAGAACGTCGGGCCCAGCTGCACGCACAGCGCCACGAGCAGGCGCGGCACGGCCGGGCTTGCGTGCAGCGATGACAGCAGCGGGGTGACGACCCGCTCGAGCGCCACCGGCAGCGGCAGCCGCCCCACGACTGCCTGCAGCGCGGTCGTGGCCGCGTCAGACACCTCCACCACCGCCAGAGCTCGGGCGAGGCCCGACAGCGTGCCGGAAACACGATGCCGCCGCTTTCCCCCGCCACCCGCATGGGCCTGGCCAGCCTGCACCCTGTCCCCCTCTCTCCTCTTTCCACCCGCTCTGCCGCCGGCATCGCCGCCGCCACCGGCAGCGCCGGCAGCCGCACCCGACACGCTGCCGTGGCCATGACCGTCGTCCGCCACCGCCCCCCCGCTGCCGCTCCTGACCATCGACCCGGGCCCTCCGTCCTCGTTACCGACAAGCGGCCCGTTGCCTGATTCAGAAGCAGAGCGGGAGGTGCTATTGGATTTCGTGCCGCCGCTGCTGCCGTTGCTGCCGCTGGCGTGTTTGGTGCTGAGATCCACGAGCGTGTGGCACAACAGGCAGTCCATCAGATGCGGCAGGATGTGGTCGAGGAAGGCATCCATCTCGCATGCAGCCATCAGCTGAGTCAGCAGCTGCGGCTGCAGCAGCTGCACCAGCAGTGGGCCCGGCTCTGCGCGAGGCGCACACAACACATCATGCGTGCACGTTAGCACGCAACCCAAAGGCTCAGGCACAGCATCTCCCATGCAAGCTGAAGAGCACATTGTTACATCGGTCAATCAAAGAGAGACTGACAGGGAGGACGGCTGTGCCTCTAGTCTAAGCAGCTACGTACGCTGACCGTGATGAACAGACAAGTCTTACACAAGCATTTGTGATTACGCACCCTCAATTGAGCATCCTGAATCAAGCTTTGCAAGCTAATCTGTTCGTGGCATTTCACCCTCAGGGCTCAACACAAATTTCAGCACGTGCTCAAAAGCTGCAGCTCGTTACCTGCCGCAGAGCCGCCCGCTGGCGCAAAACGGCCGAGCGACGCGTCCACGCCGCCACGCAGGCGGCCGCCACCGCCCAGCGGCACCCTCTCGGGGTCAGTGTTGACGCACGCCGCGTAGAACGGCAGCACGAACGCACGCGCCTGCGTGGGAGACACCACCGCCAGCACCGCCCGCAGCACGGTGGCCACGCATGCCGCCGTCGGGGCGTCGCATGGCTGCAAGGGGGGCGGCTGTGCTGCTGGGCATGCAGGCTCCGGAACCGGCGAAGGTGTGGCTGCTAGCAAAGGGAGCCGCGAGGACGCAGCTGCGTTGCCGCCAAGGTCTGGTTCGGATGACGTCACCGGGAATCCAGCAGGGCTGCTGGCTGCGGGGCCAGGGCCTTTGCGGTCGCCGTTGTCGGTTTGAGTTGCGGGCTCGTTTATGGGTGCATCGTTAGAGGGGTGCGAGGGTGCTGGGGGCTGTCGTTGCGGTTGGTTCAACGGGGTGGCGGGGTGCGGTTGAGGTGGGGCAGCAGCGGCAGCAGCGGGGCTGTGGCCGGTGCTGTTGCTGGCGTTGCACTGCCCGGCCGCCGCGCACCACAGCACGTGCATGACCGCCGGCAGGCACAGCGCGAGCGCCGGCGGCCGCTGCGCCAGCGACGTGAATGCGCCGTCCGCCGCCGCGCGCGCCAACGACCTGCACTGCGCCGCCAGGAACGCGTGCGGCAGCGCCGTGCATGGCAACACCGGCGGCGGAGGCGGCAGCGCTGCCATCCCCGCCACACGCACGGGCAGCTCGTCCACGACGGCGACGCCAGCGCTGCTCTGCGGCGCTCCTCCACCCAAGGCAAGCCGTTGCTGCACCTCCACGAACGGGGTCGCTGCTGCTGCTGCTGCTGATGATGATGTTGGCAGCACCGCTGGCGGCCGCGTTGCAGGGGCCAAGGGCGTCACGGTGCTGGGCTGAGCCGCCTCCGCCGCCACGTGTGTGGAGAGGAAGGCCTCAGCGGCCGTGACGGCTGGCGTGAAGAAGCAATCGAAGAGGAGCGTCTCCGCGGTCACCTGTCAGACGGCAGCACCGTCGATTGCATACAGTACAGTACAGTACAGTACAGTGCAGTACAGTACTACAGTGTAGTGCGATGTAGCACGTTTCAGGCAGGAATGCAGCGAGGATGCAGCGCTCCACATTGGTGGCCCAACCCCGGGGAGAATGCAAGCAATAACAGGTGTTCCGTTGCCAGGTTGTCATTTTGGCATGTTTGCGCTGTCGCCAACGCCCTGGGTGGCAGGGGGTCGGGTCAGCTGCTCACACACTCACTGTGCGCAGTTGGCTGCGCCAAACTGACAGTGCGGGTACAGATCATGCTTCCTGATAGGACTGTACTGCGGTTCTGTACTGCGTACCTCAGGATCAAAGCAGCGCTCCGCAAAGCGCCTCGCTGCCGCGGGCAGGCGCTGCGCTAGCGCCTCCAACCCCGGGCCGAACGACGTGGACACGTACTGGCAGTAGCGGCCGGGCCGCACACGCGCTTCCCCAGGGTCCGTCGCCACCGCCGCCGCCATATCGCCGCCGCCGACCGCGCCGTACGCGTCGTGCGACAACCCCGCTGCCCCCAGCATCCCTTGCCCCATCAGTGATGTTGATGGTGATGTTGATGACGATCCAAGTTGTGAGGGCCATGAGGAGACGAGTTGATTCAGGGGCCGACCAACCCCGGTCGGGGCGCTGGTGCTGCCGGGCTGCCGTGACAGGTGAGAGGCAGGAAACGCGTGCCCTCCAAGGGTGCTGCTGCTGCTGCTGCCCGGCCATGCATCACGGGGGCTGTGGCCCGGGCTCTGACCTAAACCATGGCTCGGAAAACCCGGCGATGGCGAAGCGACCCCATCAGCATCGGCCCCTCGATCGCCCTGGAGTGGATACGGCAGCGCCAGGTAGATCTGCATGACGAGCTCCCCCAGGGATCTGAGATCCAGGATCTGCGCCTGGCGAAGGGTTGCGGTACGTGGCTCTGGTTGGTCAGAGCTGCGTAGATTCGATGAAGGCTGCGCGGGTGCGATTGTGGAGAGATGTTGCTGGCCGCCCGCAGCAGCGTCACCACCGGCGCTTATTCGGGAATCCCCGTACCCTACAAACCCAGCTGTTTCCGGCCCGTCCACCCCTCCCACACCAAACGCCCCAGGCTCAGCTCGGACGCCGCCGAAACCACCGAAACCGCCCGCGATGGCAGCGTAGCGGTGCGGTTTCGGAGCAGCCGTCGGCCGCCGCCACGGCCGGCCCCGCTCCTCGACGCTTTCGAGTGCCGCCGTGCCCGCCTGCCTTGCGAGTGCTCCTAACAGCTCCACACCTTCCACATCAGACAGCCGGACGGGCGGCGCCGTCGCCACCGCCGCCGCTGCCGCCATGGACGCGCTTCCGGATGCGGCCGCAGCACCGGGCGTCATGCGCGGCGGGTGCGGCAGCGAGAACAGCTGCACGACGGGCGGCACGCCCAGGCGCCGAGCGCGCGTCGGCAGCGGCCCGGCGGGGCCACCAGCAGACGCGTGCCCTGGCCCGCCCCGGCCGCTGCCGGCGGCTTGGTTGAGGTGTACGTTCCGTGCGGCGAGCGCGGGCGTGCCGGAGAGCTTGAAGCCGAACATGAGGTCGATCCAGTGGTGCAGATGGGCGCTTACATGAGGCGACTCAAGCGCCTCCCTGCATGCAACAACGACACAACAACCGAAAACAGAAAGCTGTCACTTGCTTTACGCTAGCTGCGAGCGCTGCCAGCCGCTTGCCAATCCGTGCCAGGTGTCAGGTGCAATGGGAGAGCATGTGTACGCACTTAGCGCCAGCGCAGCACACATACAGAGGCCAATGGCGCTGCTAGTTGCTAGCCGCTACTACTCCGCTTGTGAGGATTTCGTGCTGCCAAGGACGTCATGAGCTTGCGACGTACCTGTGCAGGCGGATGAACTCCTGGGGGGATGCTGCCCAGGGCGGCAGGGCCAGGTCCGGCAGCGAGGGGTGGCGCGACACAAACACGCCGGGGTCTGTGTAGAGCTCCGGGATGCACTCGTCGGGCGTGGACGCGTACATGTCCGCGATCCCCCTGCGCAGCATCAGCATCGTGGCACATTATCGCACATCATGGTTCAAGCACCCTTGCACCGCTGCATGTGCGTCCTCCGGCACCCATCGTGGACGACTCACTTGGTCGCAACACTAACTCCCATAACGTGCTCATCTGCCTCAAAAAACTAGGTGCAGGCGACCGGGGGGGGGTGCGGTGGGCGGGGAGCTGAAAATGGCAACCAGCCGGGTGGCAGTAACCGATAATGGGCGTCGTGAATACGGGCCGAAAGCGTGGTACAGGGTTAAGTAATGTCACATGCACGTTACAGCGAAGACATCGGAAGCGCATGGCGCAACCGCTTGTTATGTTGGGAGGTGAGAGGTGGTGGTGGTGGGTGTGGTGCTGCTGATCCCTTACTTTGGGTACTCGTTGGGCCTGAAGGTGGTGCGTACCGCCTGCGTCAGTACGTACAGCGGCATCCGCCTGGCCGTATAGATGCAGTACGACAGCTCCGACAGTGGCTCCTGGGGGTGCGAAGCCACGCACGCATGAAGGCAGGGTGAGAGCAGACAACGTCGCATCGTACGATGGAACAACTCCTGTCCCCTACTTCCCTGTTAACTCAGCAGGGCGCAGCAGCAGTACCTGCCCAAAGCACCCGGGCTGTACCATTTAGGTGGTGGCGTGCGGCAGGTGGTAGTGGCAGCCCTGCCTTCACGCCCATTCCCCATTCTCCATTTCCCATTCCCTGCTTGGCTTGCTCCCAATTCCCATCTCTGCCTTGTCCGCGTGTTCCACTCCATTCCCCGTCCGCCATTCCCTGACACGCCATGTTAATTCTGAGGAGTTAGCCACCACAAAGGTGGCACGAGCATGTGCCTCCTTGCCTGCGGTATGTGGTGCGGTACGGGTGACGAGGAGTATGTGACGTCCAGCTGCAGATCACCCTTGACCTGCAGTACAACCGCGGTACGGACTTCAGTACTTGCAAGCTTCTTTATACGCGAATGCACACTGCGTGGTCCCACATGGATTGTCAAAACACACACACAATGCACCCTCACATGGCCCCACGGGGATTATCAACACACAATGCACCCTTACCTGGCGGTAGCGTGTCGTGGAGAGGTCATGCCAGCCAGCGCAGGTGTAAGGCGTGGTTTGCAACGACAACCCGTCCGTTGCAGGGGAGGACGTGAGCTTGTTAGGACCAAGCATCGGCAGAGGCTGCAGCCAAGCACAGGTGAATCAGCAGTGAACTTTAGCACAGTACACTGGTCGGCGTGAAGCAGAGACCACAACTGTAAGCACAACCGTAACGCAGTGCGCGCTTGTTCCTCGGCATGGCGCGCACAAGCAGGCAGTGCACAGTTGACGTGTGGGTAAGTTCGCACACCAAGTCGTGATTGGGCAGCCGCAGCAAGTGTGCCACGATAAGAATCCCATGGGGCCAGGCAGTGCGCATGTGCGTATAGAGAGAGCCCACACAATGACGATGCGAGGTGTCTTGGCTGATCCGGCGGCTGCCGCAGGTGTGTCAGAAGGAGGCTCCCGTGGGGCCATGCAGTGTCATTCCCGTGGGGCCGCGCAGTGTGCATATGTGTCAGTGCGTAAGTGTGCTATAGGGCATGTATCCATGCAGCACACCATTACAGCAGCACAGGCAATGCATCATGTGGCGCTGCGGTACTCACCGCCGGCCGCATGAGCCGCGGGTCGACGCTGAAGTCCATCACCCAGGGCAGGAAGGGGCTCGCGGAGCGGTCGCCGAGGCGCCGCCCCGCCGCAACGTTCAGCAGCAAGAGGTAATCCAGGTTGCTGAGCGCCCCGCGCCGCCACGCTTTGGTGAGCTGCGGCAAGCTCATACCTCCCGTACCTCCCGTACCGCCCGTACCGCCCGTACCGCCGATACCGCCGCTGGGCGCGTTGCGTAGCGCGGCAGGCAGTGACGGCAGCGTTGGGATGGCGGGCTGCTGCTGCTGCTGTAGCTGCTGCTGCTGCAGCACTGGTGCTGGTGATGCCTCGGCCCTTTCCCCTGGGACGAGAGGAGACCTGAACGACAGGTGCTGCTGTTGATGGTGGGTCGCCGCTGGCGCCGGCACTGCCGCAAGCGGCGCTAACAAAAGCACAGGCAGAGAGGCTGACCGCTCGGCCCGCACCGCACTATGTGGTTGTTGGTGGGGCGCGGACGGCGGCCGGACCGGCGCCGAAACCACCATTGACAAGCGCTTGCTGCCGCCGCCGCCGCCGCCGGCGTCCCCGTCCGCATCTACACGGTCAACGCTTGACCGCGGCGAGAAACCGGGGAACGCTGCCAGTCCTGTTGAGGCACTCCCTGTGGTAGCCTCAGGAGCTGCGAAGGCAGCAGCAGCAATGCTGTTGGCGCAGGTGGCGCCATTCTCAACGGGCGCGGCAATGGCTGCAGATGAGTGTGGTTGGGTGCTGGTGGGTCCTTCAGCGGATCCCGCGTGCGTGCCAGGTGCGTCCAGCGCATTGTGCTGGCCTGTTTGTGTCGAGATCGGGTTCCCGTGGCCTGTGTATACATGCTGCTGCTCCGATGCAGGCTGCAGGCGCGAGGCCGCAGGCTTTGCTGCCGCGGCCGCTGGCGCCTCCGGCAGCAGCAGCAGCTGCACCCAGCCGGCGCTGAGGTTGATGCGTAGGGGCGACAGGCACCCAGCACTGCCGCCGTGCATGTGCACGTGGTGCAGCGCCCGCAACACCTGGAAGCATTTGGTGTGTTATCCAGTTAGCCAACACGTACACATGCAATTGGGCATATTGCAAACACCTGGCTGAAGACATGCCTGGAGACCCAAATCAAACCATGCGGCCCATGCCATGTACATACACCAGTTTGCGAGTTTGCGGCGAGCATCCCATCTTTGCGGCGTGCCTCCCATCTGGAGGGTTCATCCAATACATCCAAGGCAGGGGAGGCACCACATCCATGTCAGTTGGACGTTGTGCCTCGTCTGCCTTGCCATACATGCCCTTGGCATGCACTGCGGGTGACACCGCCCCCGCCTCGCCTCCGCCTTGCCCCCCACCCCTCCCCCGCCTCTTGCGTTGCTGGCTTCCCTGACGGGATCGCATAAGCGAGTGTCCTGCTGTCACCGCGGGTGCGTTTGAACCTGTGCGTTGACCCACCTGGAGGATGAGCAAGCGACAGCTGGGGTCCAACGATGGGTCCGGCTGTACCGTGCGCAGCGCGTCTGCCAGACTGTACCAGTTGCACCACGCCAGCCAGCATCCGCTAGCACCAGCTCCAGCATCAGCACCAGTGCCAGCACCAGCAAGCGTTGGGGCTTGCTGTGGCAACGCCCACGACGCGTGGGCTGATGCGCTGGGTTCGAGGCGCGTCACCGGCAGGATGTACGCATGCGGGGGCACCTGATTGAGACCAGTGGTAGTGCAAGCTCCGGAAAGCTGCAGACCTGGATGCACAGGGTGCAAAGGCTTGCGGGCGAGCTGCGAGTGGCTGGGAGCCCCGGACACCATCCCTAGGGCATTGCCTCGGCTGGCCGCAGCTCTCGAAGGCTGCAGGTCCGCGAGCTCGTCCAGGAAACGCTGAAGAAGCACGCTCTGCTGAGATGATTGCTGGTGCTCTTCCGCTGGCTGGGTCTGTAGCTCATCGCCACTTTCGCCGTACTTCACACCGTCAGGGGGGTGCCGTGAGGCCGCTCGATCGCTCGCAACAGGCGAGCTGATGCACATCAGAACCGTGTGTGGCAGCGTAGCTCCTTGGGTGGTTGAGGTTGGGGCCTGGGCTGAGCAGCTGGCGAGCCAACACTGCCCATCTTGCAAGTCCGGCACGGCTGTGCGAGCAACACCAGGCACCATGTTTGAGCACTCAGACCCAGGGCAGGAGGGGTAAAACGAGCCTCACAAAACGGAGCAGCGCTACACCTTAACCTAACCAGGTGCACCGCCGGGCCACGCATTTATACGCCTCCCCGAAACCATTTGTGTGCGCCTCTGACGTATGTGCACAAAGCACCCAGGTGTCTGATACCTCAAACCATAACCTCACCAGCATCCACGTTCAAGCCTAGCGCATTCCTGGCGAACGCCTGCAAACGGTCGACCGCTGCCAAGGAAGCGCCTGTCGCCATGGCTCAGCACCCTTGACACTGCTCACTTGTGCGTGCCATAAGCACGCCGTAGGTGTCCTGAATGCTCAAGGCCAAACTAGGTCTCCAGTGACGAGCGGCCACAGCGTGAGCCGTGTCAGTTCGGTTGGCGCCAAAGTGCTTGGGCGCAAACAACGCCATCCTGCTGCTTCGTCCCGGCATTACACCATAGCGTTTGTCTAGTCCAACGGATTCCAACAGGGATTCCACACTCGAACAGTTGTACGTTTGTACAGTTCGGGTCGTGCAGTTCGTCAGTACCTTCAGATAATGACACTAAAACAACAGAGTATCAGTACCAGGTGCACACCCAACGTCAGACTGGTTTCCTAACTATCCTTCAGCAGCATGCATCCTGATGTGGCAATCCTTGTGGAGTGGCGCTAGGCGTTGTACGTAGCATTTCGCACGGTTTCAGAGCACCGCTGCCAACGCAGGTCAAATGCTGCTGGCGCTGCATCTGTGTGATTGTGTGCTCTCCGCCTCACATGGCAGCGTTCCCATGCTGTGTGCTCTCTGTTCCAAGCACTTGAGCCAGCGCACAGCCATCGCCCGCCCCCTCCCAGCCGGCTGGCAAAATTCTGCATCGCCCTCTGGTTCTCCCGACCTCTCCGGTTCCCTCTGCCCCATCCTGCCTGCTGTGTTGTGGTGCGTGTTCGCTGGCCTGACCGCCAGTGTCACTTCTCAGCACAGCAGCAGGCGGCAGCAGTTGATGCCTGCCATCACATACCACGCCGCACCCTCGACCCCACGCATATGAGTGACTCTAACTAGTGATCTACGCGTTCATGCGGGCCATGATTGGCATGCGCTGCCTAGGCTTGGTTGGCTGATTCAGGGGCGGCATGAGCGGGCCTTGAGCCCTCCCTTTGCATCCGGCCGCATGACAGCGCGCGACACCTCTCTCGCATTTTCTAGAGCCCCCTTCCACCATCATACGCTGCTTCCGAAGCTGACCCACATGGGTATGGGCCTGTATACACTTCGCGTGCTTCGCACCTCGGCTTGCTGCCATCCATTCTCGTACAAGCATGGCCATCATCAGTGTGGGGATGTGGCACTCCACGCGCACACAAGAATGCGATTTCCTGGTCCGGGTCAAAGAAATTTGGTCCTCCTGAGTGACCACTTTCCCTACGACACTGCTTGGCAAGCATATGCCGCAATACTGTATACACCACATCGCACACAAGGTAGCATAACACGTTGAACGGAGCAGCCTTGCATTAATTCCACCAAGCGTGCCTTTCTGCACACCTGCCTGGTCTGTTGTGAGCGTTCTCTGTTCGGCTTTGACTGACGGACAACGTCTGGTTGCAACACCCGCTATAGCACACCGCTTTGTGAAACTCCTCTTGGTTGCAACAGCATGGGACACACGACTCTTGCGGGCAACAGCGGCAACAGCGTCGCTTGAGGCGGCAATGGCAGACTTGAACGCTGCTAAGTGTGGTGGGCAGGCAATCGCTAAGCTTTAAGGACTTGCAAGCGAACTCAAACTCTTGAGCGCTGCCCTGGATGGCCAAGCGTCGTAGTCCAGACAGGTCAACCAACAGTTAATGGGCAATTGCATAACCGCACAGAACCAGCCCTCAGACAATGGACTGCTCAAGAACACACCCACTGTGCCCCACGTGGAGTCCAGCGTGCCCAGTACACCTCTTTCACAGCCCGCGGCGAGGTCCAGCAAGGGCCGAATTGGGCTGCCCGCCGCGGGGCTGGGTGCTGGGGAGCCTGACCACAGCACAGCGGTTGTAGCGTTCACTGAGGTGGATGTTTCCTCCGCCAATGGAGGTTTTGGCAAGGGTGTGGGCGCAGCCCTGAGCGCCTCGACCCCTCAGAAGGGCAGCGGGCTCTTTCCCAGGAAGCAGGTAATACTAGCACGCTGGCGTTGCTTGCTCTGCGCCTGAGCAGGTCCTCAGCACACCGTGTTATGGTGTATTGTTCTCCACCCTCCTCAACACCTTGTACGGTCAACCGGAACCGGCCGCAACGAGCACACACGTTTGCCTAGCACGGCTGACCTCCTCTAGCCTTGGTCTTATCTTGGTGGCGTTGGCTAAATGCCCTAGTGTTTGCGTCCTTGGACTGATATGCAACGTGTGTGTTGCGTGTTCAGGCTGCTTCGCCCGGTTTTGGGGATGCCAACCCAGCCAGCCCAACCAAGTCTCTCCCTGCAGCCATTGCCGCTGCTGCAGCTGAGTCCCCGAGCTTTTCAGGCGGCATGGCAGTGGCGCAGACGCAGACAGACCCTATACCTATTGGCATCCCGCCTGTGCGGGACGCGCCGGTCACTATGCCCCAGAGGTGGAAGAAAGGAGAGAGCATAGGCAGCGGCTCCTTTGGGACTGTCTTCCTGGGACTGAACTGTGACACTGGAGAGCTGCTTGCGCTTAAGGAGGTCGCACTCATGGCCACGTCAGGTGCGCAGCTGCATGCGCTGCTGAACGCACACCCTCCCTCCCAGCCCACCACGACGTCATGCTGCACTCCCTGACGTCAGCCCGAACCCCTAGAGCTCTCCCGCCGACCAGCGCAACATCACTCAGCTGCGTGCGGCGTGCTCTCACTCCGATGCAGCTGCAAAGATAGCAAGCAACATATTGTGTGTGCACACGCAAGCGCACACGCACACACGTGTACGCCGCATGCACGCACAGAACGGTCTGCCTGTTGCCATCTTCCATCCGTGCACCCCACACACATGTCCTTCTTGATGCACACCCCCACTCCACGCATTTGGGTCTTGCATTGTGTACTGCCAGCACGCCACCATGTGCTGACAACGGAAGTAGCACAGCAGTGCCACGGTGTGCATAACCTCTCGCATCTTGTACTATGTTGTATTGCTGCCTTGCGTCGACGTGGCTCGTGGCTCTTGGGCGCTTTTCGCATTTCGCGCGCAGCCGGCGGCGAGCAAGCGTCTCGCGCCGCCGAGGCTGTGGCTCAGCTGGAGCGTGAGGTGGCGCTGCTGAGCAGCCTGAGCCACCCCAACATCGTGCGCTACGTGGGCACGCAGCGCGACGCGGCAGCGCTGTACATCTTCCTGGAGTACGTGCCGGTGCGAGCGTGCATGAGGGCGAGACGCTCAGAGCGGTTTGGGGCTGAGGGGTTAGGGCTGTGTACGCAGGAGACGAGGCCCGCCGCCGCTGCTGCCGTCCTTCAATGCCGGTGGACGCTGCGTGCAGCAGGAGCGCCACTCTGGGCTTGCTTGCTTGTGCATTACCATGGCTCCCGCCGGAGCACTCTCACCCCCCCAACGCCTGCTCATGGCGCAACAACCATGATTTGCATCAGCTGCTCGCCTGCTGGCGCAGGGCGGGTCTATCGCCAGCTTGGTGTCACGCTTTGGGCCACTGGAGGAGAGCGTCGTGCGCATCTACACGCGCCAGCTGCTGGCAGGTGCGGAGCGGCGGACCGGACGCGCAGGGCCGCGGGCAGATCGCTTTGCTTGTGTGCGCATTGGGATGACGAGTACCGTACCTTTCATTCTGAGCTCCGACATGCTTGACCTACCTTGTTCGTGGCGGACAGCGAGGGATGGGGGGTGTTCGGGGCTTTTCGGACCTTTTCCCTTCGGTGGCATGTGTCCAGGCAGAGGTACGCGTGCATGAGGATGACACAACAGAGTGATTTAACATCATCATTACACATAACAACACACCAGGCGCGCGCACCGCTGTAACCCTGTTACCAGAACCCTGCCATCCACCCGTACGAAGTCATGGCAGCACGATACCGTTGGGTTGCCCATATGCAGATATGCTGATATGCGTGCGATGCTGTTGTTGTGTGCGTGTGTCCTGGTGTGCCTTGTGCGTGTGGCGTGTGGCATGTGTCAGGCCTGGCGTATCTGCATGCGCAGCGCACGGTGCATCGTGACGTCAAGGGAGGCAACCTGCTGGTGGAGAAGACGGGCCGCGTAAAGCTGGCGGATTTCGGCATGGCCAAGCAGATGGTGGAGCAGGTAGGGCTGTGGTGGAGGGGATGGGGGGTGGGG
>BDDA01000779.1:0-13163 GCA_001662385.1 Chlamydomonas asymmetrica
GGCACAAGTTGAACAACAACGGAGACAGTGGGCACCCTTGCCGAACTCCGCGTGACAACAGCAGGCAGTCACGCGACAAACGTCCGTGCAGTTTTATGACTGCGGACGTGCCTGCGTACAAATTGGAGAGCAATGCAATAATGTGCGGAGGAAACCCGAGGCGGTTCATTACTGCCCACAGTGCTGCACGGTCTATGCTGTCATAGGCTTGCGCAGAATGTGCTACAATGTATGGAATGTGCTACGTTCCCCACCTCTGCCTTGAACCTTCTGGATTTACCGAGTGCCACAAGCGATGTGTCGGTCAGTGCTGACCTTTTGGGTGTCTGACGCCTGTGGCTGCTGCTGACGTTTGCTGCTGCTGTGTGTGGAGCAGAAGGCGCGGGCGGCCGCCGCTGCCGCCGCCGCTGCAGCACAGGCGGATGGCACGGAGGGGGTATATGCTGCAGGGCATGGTGATGACGGTGCCACCGCTGCTGCTGCTGCGGCCGCTGGACCAGCTGGCAGCAATGGTGGCGAGCACTCCGGCGAGGAGGATGTGCAGGCTGAAGGTCCGGACGGCATGAAGGAAGGGGAAACAGACCATGATGCGGACACGCAAGATGAGGGCGAGGGAGACGATGACGATGACGTGGACCCCCTGGACCTGATCAGAGGTGCGAGGCATGGTTTGGTCAAACCTTTTGTGCAGGGGTGCCACTGAGAGGCCAGCCTGTCAGATCAGACCATGCGAAGGAATGACTGACGGTGTCGTGTAGCGTAGGGTCTTGTTCTCTTGCGCCCTGACTCACTCGTACATGTCCACAAATTACAGGGCAATACAATCAGCGCCTAACGCTGGTCGGCGGGCACGCATTTCGCTTCATTTGCTTGACAAGTTGGCGCCCTCGCACAGGAAATCATTGCATTTCACGTTGTGTGCGTCTCTCGGCACCTCATGCTTGCTACATGCACAAGCTTCTGTGTGCGATATGCTGTCATGCATGGTTGCATGCGCATGCAGGCATGGAGATGGCGGAGCTCGATCCCGCTGCGATCGACGCCATGCGCCGCCAGCAGCAGATGGCGGCATCCCAGGGGATGGCTGCCATGTGGGACGACGACGAGGGAGACGGCTTCACGCTGCCCAATGGAGACCCAGAGGGAGAGGGAGGCCGCGGGGCTGGCGGCCAGGGGGGCAGAGGGCGAGGGCGGTACGGCGGCGGCATGGAGGATGCGGCGGCGCTGGGGCTGGATTTGAGAAACGCGGTGCAGCTGCTGGAGACGGTGTCATGCAGCGCTGCCGCTGCTGGTGGCGTTGCAGGGCGAGCGTCTGGCAGCGCGCCCGCCGGCGCTCCGGCTGCCGCTCCAACTGCTCCTGTAGCAGCTACTGTCAAGCATGCGTCTCAGCCCCGGCGTGGCGAGGGGGAGCAAGAGCACGGCACAGCAGGTGTCGGGGCTGGTGGTAGTGCAGAGGTCGGTGATGCGGTTGCTGGTGAGCTTGATGGCATGCCTGACGCTGGCAACGGTGAAGACAGCAGTAGCAGCAGCAGCAGCAGCAGCAGCAGCAGCGGTAGCGACGACACCGACGACAGCGATGATGCCGCCGACATCGTTGTGAAGAGTGAGCCGATGCCGGAATGCGGCTTCTCCCCCGGTCTCGGGCGGCATCGGGCCTCTTCGGCCGCCACTCCTCCGTCGCCCATACCTGACTCGCCCGTGTCCTTCCAGCGGAACATGCATGCGAAGGGCGGCAAGCGGCCGCCCACGTGGGCAGAGCTGATGAACCCGCGGCCGGCCGCAGCAGCCCGCAAGTGCGGCCGGTCGCCAGATGCGGCGGCGGCAGAAATGCTGGCGTATGCCGCGGCTCAGTTTGAGGATGAGGTGCCGCTGGTGGCCTGTGAGCAGGGCGATGCCTTGGATCAGCTGATGGGGCTGGGCCACGCGCAGTGAGTGCTGAGGCGCTGGCTGGCGCCGTGCCTTGTAGGCTTGTACACATGCATTGCTTTGCATCGTCCTCGTTTTCCGCTGGGTGTGTTGCTTGTGCGTACGCGTCACCGTCGGCATCTGCCATGCAACACCCCATACGGAAAGCAATGCAGTGTGACCATGAGGCTGGCACTGCACGCTTGAGTTGGGCCCGTTCACCCTCACTCGTTTCTGATCGAGGTTGGCCCTGATCCCAATCCCGAACTTCGTGTTGATTGGTGTACCTGCAGGATGCAGTACCAGCATGAGATGCTCCTAGGACAGGGTCAGGTGGGTCGATTAATCAACCGTTATGGGCGTGGTATTTGGCAGCTGCTTGCAGTCGGCTTCCGTGCTGTAGCCGATCACTGGTGATGCACACAGGATATGCACCTCAAGCAACTGCAAATGTCTTGTTGTTGGGTTCGGGGCTTACCTGGTTGGGGCTCTTATGGCCATGACGGAACTGACATGGGCTGGCAGCGCTGCTGCACGACCGCACGGCCTGTTGAGGCAATTGGGGCATGCTGAGCAGACACAAGCAGTGCGAACGGCGAACCTCGTTTGTTTCTGTGGGTTGTGGTGCCTGATGCCCAAACCACTTGCAGGAGGAAGGCGAGCAGGAGGACGCAAGGGGCGATGCAGGCCTGATGCACGGCAGTGGCAACGATGGCACCGACACCGCGCAACAACCTGCCCCGCCAGCGCTACACTCGCAGGACCCTGCTGAGCATGGCACGCTGCAGCACGGGCGAGCGGATGGCGGAGAGGGTGCGGCTGGGCTGGCAACGGCCCTGCAGCTGCAGCAGCAGCAGTCACAGGCGCAGTCCCCGCTGCCACACTCTCAGCAGCAGCAGCAGCAGCAGCGTCTCAAGCCGAAGGGCCACCCTATGCCTGGCGGCATCACCATCAGCGGCAGCAACGTCCTCGCCGACGTCTCCGACCTCATCGCCCTCAAGCTGAAGGTCATCGCAGCCCGCAACTTAGGCGGTGCATCCTCGGCTGCTTTGAGGGGAGGCGCCACCGGTGCCGCTGCCGCCGCCAGCGGCCGGCGGCGGCGGGGCACCGGGCGGGGCGTGCACGGCCGACCCCGGGACGATGCTGGCACGGACAGCGAGGGATCGAGTGATAGCGATGGCGGTGACTCGGACGGCATGGGGGGTGCTGGCGCAGGCGGTGGGTATGCTGGCGAAGGCGTGCAACGCCGGGCACGAGGAGCGGCGGCGATGGCGGCAGCAGCAGCCACTGTCGCGCCGCCCATTGGCGCTGCCTTGCCTGGCGCTTCGGCCGGCACCAGAGCCGCTCCTGTGGTGCCCAAGCAAGCGCCCGCTGACGATGACGATGACGGCAGTGATAGCAGCAGCGCGCAAGAGGAGGAGGAGGAGGAGGGAGCAACGGAGGAAGCTACTGACTTGGCGCAGGTCGATGGCATTAACGGCTCCCCCAGCAGGAGAGGTGACCGGCATCGCCCAGGCGCGAAGCCACAACAGCAGCAGCATGAGCAGGTGCAGCAGCAGGTGCAGGAGGGTGCCGCACAGGCGGACCCGCTGCAGGCGCTGCGCCGCGTGTTTGGTGTCACGCGTGAGTCCGTCGTGCTGCTGTCCTCCCCCTCCCCTTCGCCCTCCCCTTCGCCGCCACACGCGGGCGAGCAGCAGCAGCAGCAGCAGCAGCAACGCATCCGAGGCCAGCAGGGGCAAGCGTCGCAGCGGCGTGGCAACGGTGCTGATGGCCACCGTGGTGCCGCCGTTTGCGTCATTGACGATGACGATGACGTCATCATGGTTGACGAGGGCACCCAGGGCCGCCTGCACACCGCCGCGGTGCCTGCAGCAACGCTTCCTGCAACCATTGCCGCCACCGTGCCTGCCACCTCCGCTTGCGGCCATGACACGGTTGGCGTCAATGGCCCACCCGCAGATCTGACTGCGTTGTATGACGCTGTGACGCTGCCGTTGGATGGTGACGTGGCACCACCCGCAGCACGTCTAGCACATGCGGGCGCGATACCTGCAGCAGACGGTGTGTCTCAACCAGCTGCTGCTCGGGAGACTGCACCCCAGCCTCCCGCAGCAACTGCTGCTGGAGTTGGAGCTGATGCTGCTGCTGCGTCTATGCTGGTGGCCAAAGCAGGCAGCCCAAGCGCTGTGCCTGCTGCTGCTGCTGTCCACACCATCGCGGCTGCGGCTACGGCAGGTGGTGGTACCCGGAGCGCTCAGGAAGGTGCGGCTGGTGGCGCCGCCAGTGGCAGTGCTGCAGGCAGCGGTGTGGCTGCAGGCGCTGGCGCCGGGCCTGGCGCTAGCGCGGCCGCACCCTCCGGCCGCAGGCGCCTGCCGGCAAGCTTGCAGGCGAAGAAGTGAACGCGTGTGGTGTGTCACTGCTGTGCTAGTTGTGTTTTTCGGTGTGGACAGGTGTATGCTGAGGTGTATGGTCAGGCCGTAACTCATAAGCCGCATCCTGGGGCGCTCAACGCTATACGACTATACAAGGCATGCTTTGGCCTACCAGCCCTGGTCAGTGGCAGCTAGGCCAACCTGTCTGTGTGTGGTTGGTGCCACATTTGCTGTATGCGCAACAGCGCGTCCATGCCTCCTGGGCCTTGCAAGGAGCAGCCCACACAAGGATCTACTGGGCCAAGACGTGCCAGTGCCTGCAGCGTAAAGGCCTGCTGGCTGAAACATGTCATTATGGCTCAATGACTTTACCGTACTTGCAGGAACACTAGTTGGCATTACGCACGATCCGCACAGCTAGGGTGCGCGTTTCATTGCCTGCACGCCGCTGCCATAGTGCCAGCATTATGCCAAGTCCCGTCAGACTGGACATTTCGACGACATTATATACATCACTATTCATATACCAGCCCGCTGTGCATGACTGTGCACATGCTGACGTGGGGGCTCGTAGTGTGGCCCCGAGGTTGGGACACCCGTGCGTGGAATATGTCCTCGGTGGACCGCATGCGCGAATATGACAAACTGCTGATCCATGCCTGACTCTGAGATTGTTATAATGTGCCACGCAGCACGAATTTGCACACTGAACCGCACCTATTTGTGCGGCTGCATGCGCGTGTGTGTGTATGTGTGTGATGGAAAGCAAGGAGCGCACACGCGTGGGGGTCATAGGGAGCAAGCAAAGGGGGGGAAGCGGTCCGTGGTTGTATGGCATATTGGGAGGGAGTGGGGACCATTCCAGTCCTAAGTAGCGTTGCTGACAGGTTACGAGCATTGATGACACCGGGTTTGCCAGGGGTGCGTTGACGTGCGCATGTGGGGTTTAGGGCACAGGCGGCACACGCAGTGCCCGTGAGTGTGCCTGGCTATACCAAAAGACAGCTGGAAGCAAGTGCATGCCAGTACCATTTTGCGGTGCCTGCTGGCAACCAGCCTTTGCACACACACTGGTTGGCACCGGCCCCCACATAGACGTGGGCGCTGGTTGGGCCAGGCGGCGAGGCCAGCTAGCCAGGCTGACGTGGAAGTCTGAGGGGTTGGCTCGGGGGCCTGACTTCCTATAAGAAAATCATGTTGAATTGTTTGCCTCTCACATAGCCTGCTGTTGTCATCATCGTCTCATGCTGCCACGCTGAAACCTGCGAAATGTTGCACCTGAGGTCAGGCATGCATGTCGCACACAAGAGGTTGTGCCAAGGGGTGCTGCCTGTACAGCAGGTCCTCTTAGAACTTCTGAAGGTAATTCAAAACGTATGGCCCTTTTGGACAGACCAGCCGCAATTGGTTTTGGTACCGCACCTTCTCGGAGCACCGCCACCGCCCTCCACGGCCCAAACTGTTTGCCCGCCGGCGCATTTTGCACAGTCGTCAGGTATATCAGCAAGCTGTGCTGCCATACAACTTTCTTAAGAACCTCTTGTAAAATATATTCCTAGTTCCAACAATTTTGGTTACCAACACACGCAAGCCACTCGCTTTCCAACATACAGGCTGCTGACCGCTTTACAACCAGGTTTTGGCATGCGAAATGCTTTGCTGCTTTGGAGGACGTGACAATGAGCCTGCCGCCTATGGAGTTCCAACACGCACTGGCTCCGTGAGCATGAACCCTGTGCACGGAAGCCGTGAATCACACCATCAAAAACCTCCAGCGCCCATCCTCAGGCGGGGCGTATCGACGAAGTTATACTATGCTGACAGCACTCCTGCCTCAACTGCTGACAAAATAAGTGTGGCATTCGCAGACCAGCCTCATCTCGCCGGCAAGCGCAGGGGGACTGAGACGCATGAAATTCACAGCAGCGGCGAAAGCGGATACACAAGAACCGCCAGCAGGGGTGGTAGCAGTACAATTGTTATCGTGAGTGGAGCTTGTTGTTACATATTGCCCTGTTTTAGCCCTCAAGCCACTCGTTCCGCTGCTGCACACGAGTAGTGAACGCAGTCCACGCTTACCTGGCCATGTGAACTTTCTTTGGAGCAGATGGGAGTCGGTGCTAAACCTACTCCAGGTTCAGAGGTGTATATCCCACCTGGTCGCTCGATGTCGTATAGACAACGGCAACTCGCGGGCGACGTGCCTAAACGGTGCGAAAGCAGAAACTATAGCGACATGCTCGACATTCCACGTTCGTCCCTGGACTCTGTCTCAAGCATGGTGAGTCAAGTATAAGCAAAGTAGCGTTGGGCAATTTCGAAGGCCCTTCATGAGTGTCGAAGGGCCCTTCAACGTTTGTCACAGGGCGCCACAAGAAATGCAGTTGAGGACATCTCAGTTAGGTGGTCACAGCTGAAACTCCTAAGCGCTATCATGGCCGATATTATGCAATAATTGTGTCACCGTGCAGGAGCACGTCACGTTGGTTCCCACTGCTGCTGCCATTCTGAGCAGCCAACACAACTCGTTCACCGCCAAGGTTAGTTTTTGCACTGTGAAGCTTGAGTAGTTGAACCGCTATTTTGCGGCCTCTTCAGACACTGCAAGTGTAATCATGCTAGGCCTTGAATTCCTACTGGTTTACTACCTTGCCGTCGGCTTTGCAGGGAGCCAGTGGTTCACCAACAGGGGAGGAAGCACTTCCAAACTTCCTTCGCCTTGCATCTCGCTCAAGTACCAAGCGTGTCACCTTGACCAACTTTGGAAACGAGGTCGCGAGCGTGTCTGGAACCAAAGCATCCCAGACTGGGTTCATGAAGCCGGGCAGCAACCCGACAAGCCGTGTCGGCACACCCAGCAATTCCAGCGTCAAAGCACGCATCGCACCTGGGTCGCCCGGGGCGCGTCCCTCCATGCCTCTCGACGATAATGTCATCGCGCCCCGCACCAGCGCCTCGACCAGGGGCTCGGAACTTGGGCTCGGTGGCACGGCCGCCGCCAGCTCACCTGCAGATGTGGTGCTGCTGTCTGCCTCCCTGCCCGGCATGGCCTCTGACGAGCGCTTGCTCGCGGGCCTGGCCTCAAACCATTCTGCCAGCCTGCAGGGCTACGCGCAAGCCGGCGCCAGACACTCACGCTTGGGGAGCACACCTCAGGTGGGGGGAGGAGCTGAGGCCACGCCCAGCGCATGGGGGCACGTGGGGAGCACGCCTCAGCAGGCTCGGAACCCGGCTGCTGAGCTCCGCAGGGCCACCAGCGCTTTCAGACAGGGCGCTTTCTCCCCTCTGTCCATCCCTGGGGACTCAGCACCTGCAGCTGTTGCACTAGCAGCGGACAGCGGCCTCAGTGCGGGCACCCGCTCGCCCAAGGGGCTGTCGCCCAAAGCTAGCATCAACGAGAGGCACGCCTCGGACCATGCTGCAGGGTTCAGCAGCCCCCGCATGCGAAGCCCCTCAGCCCTCAGCCCCCAGACCAGCGGCAAGGCAGCCTCAGCAGTGGAACCGCGCTGGCACCAGCAGCGCGCAGGCGCCAACGTCAACGGGGCCAGCGACAGCACACCCCTCACTCAGTGGGCCGCATCAGATTCTCAGGTGGCAGCCCTCGTTGCCTATGATGGGGGAGAAGGCGGCGAAAAGGAAGGAGCACTCCGCAAGGATAGGTCGGTGGCTGCGAGCTCAGATGCCGCAGCTACGCTCTCGCCACACCCCGCTGCCCCCATGCACGTGCTACGAGCGCTGAACCCTGTCGGCATGGGCGACAGCCGCACCGGGGCGCGTGCGCAGCCCTTGGTTGGCGGTGGCGCAGCTGACGTCACGCTCGGCAGCAGCGCCACCAGCAGCGCTCATACAACCACAAGCGAGCCAAAGGCCAAGCAGTCGCACAGAGCCAGCCGCGCCGAGAGGTTCGAGCAGCTGTTCAAACAGCTTGAAACGTAGCAATAGCATGTGTGTGGTGGGGGTGCTATTGCGTAGCTCATGCGGAGCGCCGATGGTGCGTGGTTTGGTATTTTTTCCATTTTTGATGCAGGCAGCGTACAATGCTGTATGATGGCAGCACGTATTTTGCTCACGTCTTTACACGTTTTTGCTGGAAACCAGCATGTAATAGCAACCACGAGGCGTGTAGCAGCACGGCGCCTGCTGGGTGTGGATGCAGCAGCTAGCCGTGCGTGGGTTGACGCTTCACGCCGCAGGCCGTGCAAACCAGGATGCATGCGGGTGAGCTCGAATGTGCGGTCATGTCAGTAACGCAGTGTCAAACATGGAGCCTACGTCGTAACACGAGCATTTGCCGTGGAGCAAGATCGAGATGGCTGATGCACGCACCATCATACACAGTCATGCGTAAGGCGATGCAGCAGGTCATCCGGTTGGGCGACACACATCTGTTTGGCTGGCCTTGTTTTGGTAGGCAGCAGCGAGCGTTTTTGCATGACGCCTTGCAACTGCCCCATGCCAACTCCGCATCGTGCCCTTATGGTGCACCGAGATGCACACGCAAGTGGCAAACTAGCATTATGCGGTATAGCAGAGGGTGCCAGAGAGGGTGCCCACTCCGTGTCATGCGTTGACGCCCGTGCGTCATGTACGTCATGGACTCGTGGTTGCTCAAACTTGCATGCATGCGAGCAAGCGTCAGCACGGGCAGTGTGGCTGCATGGCAAGGCACATCTTGCCAACCCAATTCGCTCTTGTGGTCCCCTGGGGACCGCACCATCGCCCTCTTTCACGGTGCTTTGGTTTTCGCGCGGATGACTCTTGACTTCCTTGCCATTCAAGGAAGAATTCCTTACCCCCAGCAGCCTCTGTATCTTTTGACCTGCCTGGGATGCTCCCATGCTCCTAGTGCTCTTCATTGGCTCTTCACCTTTCACCAAGGCCGCACATGTTGGCCTGTCTGTCATACCTGTACCACGGCGTGCCAGGATGGATTTAGCTGGTATACTGTAGACGATAAGGGTATTTAGTTGCCCGGATGCTCTCCGGGAGCACTGTGGGGTGGTGTCGCCTACGCGGTGACAATTGTGTGACCTGTGCCCAGCACGATGTTGCGCATTGGCCTTTTTCCCGTGTCTGAGTGATGCGCACGCCAGCATTGCTCTTAGGGTGACACACGCCGGCATTGCCCAGCACAGCACGGCGGTGCTTATGGGCCGTTTATGGAATGCCTCGAACACCGGTATACTAAATGGGTTAGCTCAAACGGCACACTTGTGCTGGTTCACCTGGCGCCTTGCCCATTTGCACAAGCAAGCCGTTCCGTAAGGTTGCGGCGAACCTGCTGAGGCCCATCGGAATGGTTTGATTGCCATCCGTATAGCATGCACCTGGAGCCGGTGAGGTACATGCGTGTGGCCGGGTGTGATGACCGATGGGTGTACCGCATTGCATGCGCATGTGCGCAGGACACATGTCTGGATACTGTCGCAGAAGGGGGCTCTTCATTATTACTTTTACTTGAGGCGTAGTCAATGATTGGATGTATCTTGGACGCCAAAAGTTGTGGACGGTCACAGGGCCATGGCTCTGAGAGATAAATGGCAGGTGGTGAACCACCGTGATGACTGCATGCTAAAGCGGAACCCCGCGCGAACCAATGCGTGTTGCACGGACAAGTATGTCAATCGTGATCCGGTGTGTATACCACAGCAAACAAACGCACTCCATGGAAATGAAATGGCCGAGTGCTGAAAAGGTGTGCGAGAACCACCCGCATGCTGGTGGCACTCCGTGGTGGACGCCGGGCGCCGTCCTTCCCCATTGATTAAGAGCACCATCTTAAGGTGACAGGCATGCTTGGCATTTCCCTCTCCGACTGAGCGCCTTGCCGTTGTTATTTGACTGCCAAACGTAAGTGTATTCCCACTGGAAATACACATACTTTGGCCCTGCGTGTAGTATTGTATGTGACTAATTTGGCAGTTCAGCCATGGAAACATAGACACGGCCTTGTACCTCCCGTGCCTGGCCGGTGGCATGCCGTCCCTTGTTCAGCGATTGGCTTGCTGCATGCATTCATGCCGGTCCGTCCTTTTGATCTGTATGCGCAAGCCCTTTCAATTAAGCGAGCGCGCTGTGTGTTGCGCGTGCAAGACGCCAAATATCATTGTGTAGTTCAACCCCCTCACACCAACCCTGGATTAATCCTATCGCTACCCGTTTAATCCGGTCCTCGTTTGGGCTTTTTGGGCCGGGCCTGCAACCTCCCTTGAGACTGTTGTTGTCTGTATACTACCGGTATAACATTAGCGTTGTTTGCACGTGGGTGGCCGCAGGCAGGCAGGCAGGCAGGCAGAGCCTCGCAGCCCAAATTGGCAGCGTTTCTACCACGCTGCCGGGCCTGCAATGTCGGCGCCTCGCACATCAAGTTCGCCCAAAGTCCGTATGCAACAAGGCAGCACTGCTGCTGTTGACGGTCATGCCATGATGGTATGCAGCTGCTGCCTTGGCCCCTCTCTCCCTGGCCCTGCTGCTGCAGTGTTCATGTCAGGATCACAATGTACCACGATACCCGGACCGAACCTGGATACAATGGTATGGATGCTGATCTGTATGCCAATCACGCCATAGTGGTGCTTATCTGCATACTGATGGGTGACGATTTTGGCACGAGTGCATGACGGTATGGGAGCCTCGGAGCTGGGCTGGACAGTTGTGTATTGGATGGATGGTCATAAAGAACGACCACAGCAAGGATGTATACAGTGGAGCATCACGATTGTGGCCGGGGCACACATACAATGGAGGGCGTGTAATGATTTCCTTCCACACTTACGTGCCTAGGCAGCTTGACAATCCTGCAGCTCCCCACACAATCCTGCAGCTCCCCACACATATGCATAAAGTGTGGCATTTGAGAACCAACTGTGCTTAGTGCTTGTTGTGGCCGTTCGTGCTTGTTGTTTGTCCTGATGCGTGTTGGTTCCCCCTCTCTGAGGGCAGTCCTTGGCCTTGTGCTAGCTGACTGTAAAATCATCATCATCATCAATAATGCTGTGCATGCTGTCGACATGCTCTCCGCTCTCACAAACAAGCAATAAAAATGGTTCACTGTGCACAAATGCACATCAGGGTGGACACAGTGCGGTCCCGTCGTTGCGGTCCTGCAATCGGAAAGACACACGCCTCTCATGGCGTCCGAAATCCGCTTGCTTCAAGCCACCCGAGAAGGCCGCTGAAGCGCTCAGCTGGACAGGTGCGTCAAGTTGTAGAAGATGTTGTTGTGCGCAGGGTCAGCTGCAAAGTCTAGCGCGTTCTGCAGCGGGCCCTTGCGCGTCACCGCCGCCTGCAGCACAACAGGAGGGAGGGTCATGACTGCATGAGCATTGCGTTTCACTCACCATCCTCAGCAGGTCAGGCCGTGCCAGCATGATGTGGTAAGCTGCCTTCAGGGCATGCATCCAAGGTGGCGTTCAGAAAGGAAGGTTTCATGATCACAGGCACAAACAGGCCCGTTTCCGCGCGTAATCCCGCGATGCCGCACACAATCCCGAATGTACGAAACGTAGCAGCGTGAGAGGACCCTGGCTGGAAGGCATGACACAATGCCAGTGTGCGGTTTTCTTGTCAGCCTCTTGCACCCCTCCTCACCTGTACGAAGTACCCCAGCATGCCCAGCATAGCCAGCCGCCCGTTCTTGATCTCCCTCACACTCTGCGAAACAGGCGAAATGCGTGCCACAAACCGGTTTAGCTGTGTGTTCATGCCGCTACATGGCGCGCAGTGCAGCTGGCAGTAGAGTGGAGTGGTGAGGTAACGGCAGCGCCGGAAGCAGGTCATGACGGCGGCTCATGACTGATGAGGCGTGGTGCATGCGTGCTGGACGCAAGCGCGGGGGTTTCCTCTAGTGGTGACACATACCATCACCACCACGACCACCCCCTCCACCCCCACCACCACGAGATTCCTATACGACAGCAATTTACGCATCACCATGAGGTCGGCCCTACAGCCCAGGACCACAAAGTGGACACCCCCCCTCCCGTTGAACGCTGCTACTGGAGTGGCATACCGCTCGCTCATCAGGAGCGCATCATGATTACTCCCCTTTCAGCCTGCGAGGCCACTGGGTGCCATGTCAAAACAGTCAACCATCACGAGCCTGAACGAGCACAGAGGCATGGATGGAGGCATGCATGGCTCCGTCGCATGCACGATTACGAGTTACAGAGGCTTGCCTGGTCTGCGAAGCCATCTGCGTCCTTTGCAAAGCCAAAGGGGTCGAAGGGCGTGCCGCCGGGGTAGTTCTGCGTGCCGGGCAGGAACACGCCGACAGGCTCCAGGCTCTTGATGCCCACGTACCTGCTCGCGTACGTGGCCCACAGCGGTTGGGTTGGTTGTTGACCTTGCTCGCACTAACACACAGTCAGCGCCTTTTCCCACTGTGTCTGGCAGCAACACTGCAAACGCAGACCGCTCTCAACGCTCACGCTGAAATGGTCCATACTCGAAGCAGCCGCGGGTCGTGTAGGCTTAAGTGTGTATGGACTTGTGGAGGCCAAAACCCACACACCTTTTGCATATGCAGTCGCGGTGACACGCACGTGCACATCCAGCCGGCATGTGCGGTGTGGCATCAACTCGGGTGCTAATGCTGCCATCCCTGAATGCAAGCGGGGGCAGGCTGAGGAAAGCCAACAGGGACGACAGCGCGGCGTGTACCAGGAAGAGGCTCCCGTGTGGCCATGCAGTGTGATTCCCCTAGGGCCAGGCGGTGCGTGTGAGCGTGTGCCCCCACCTGGCGTATTCGGGGCCTCCCATGAGTACCAGCTGGCATGCCGCGATGAGGCCGATGCCCTGCTTGCCAGCAATCCTGAAGCCCTCAATGCCTCCCCTACAGGAGGGGGGGGGGGGGGCAACAGCCAAGCAACAGCCATTAGCATGCGA
>BDDA01000779.1:14103-38391 GCA_001662385.1 Chlamydomonas asymmetrica
GGAGGGGATGAGCCGGCAGAGGGGTGAACCCAGCAGGCAGTTCTACGATGCATCAGTGGCATAGACAAGCGAGGCACAACCCGACACCAATCCGGACCAGATGGCTCACACAATGATACGGCCAAAGGATGAGCAATGCTTGCATGGGCGCTAAGCGACGTGGAGCCAATACACGCCAATATATGCCTTGGCCGCAAGCGGAGCACGCACACGCCTGGGCCTGGCACTGGGTGCATCACCACGCTGACAGTGACAGGCGCTCTGAGCAGCAGCTGTCAAAGTCAAGGGGGCCCGCTGCTGCCCGCCCGCGCTATCACTGCTTGCCGCCTGGTGTGATGTGACGCATCTCACCAGTTCAAAGTGAGGTCGCCGTTCAGCTTGGATGCGCCCACCTGCCGCCGCGCTCAAACAACACATAGCAATGAAAGCATGTGCACAGCCAACCAGGGATATGATGGCGGCATGCCGACCAGTGCGCGCCAGCATAATCCAGCATGTGAGCATGAAGTCCGTTGAGCCCATACCTCTGCTGATTCCCTACCCCCCCACATGCACCTGCACCCATCACCACCCAGATGAAGCTGCAATCAATTCAGGAGCTGCGGATCACCACTTATGACCTAAGCTATACTACAAAAGCCTCCGCTGATGGCCCACGCAGCCACGCGATGATGAGTTGAGAGCAAAAAGTGGTGCAAGCATGACGCAGCATCAGCATCATTGACGGTCCCTCCCTGGACCTTCCCCCCTCACATGAGCATGTGTCCTAAGCAGGCACCTCAGTGCAGACGTGTGTGCAGGCGGCCTCACCTTCCACCACACAGGCTCCCCCAGCTCCACTCCCTGCAGCGCCAATGCCTCTGGGATCAAACACCCGATCACCGCCAGCATCGCCCACCTGAAAGGTACGCATAGTTCAAACGCGCCGCAGGTCACAACGCACCCTTGACCCAACACAGGGCGGTGCAACACATGTATAGCATAACCATCACAGCTGGGTGTGCTGGTGGGGTTACACAAAATGATTTGCATGCCCGCTCGATACTCATGCAGTCCACATTATATACGTAAGGTTTGATCTCATGTGTCAAGGCCGTGGCACCTGAGGCCTCGTCACATGCATGCTCACCTTGCATGCAAGAGCTCGGCCTCATAGTTGTAGCGCATCTTGTCGGGCTGCGCCGCGAGGCCCAGCGGGTCAAAGCCGTAGTCGCCCGCCATCACGCCGGTCAGGTGCGGCGCGGCCCCGAAACCGCCAGGCAGGCGCGGCCGGTTGGCGCCGTACCTGCGTTGCGGCAGCGCAGAGGATGCACAAGCTTGTGGAAAGCGCGATGCGCTCTTGAATGTTTAGTGCACATCAACTGTCAGTGTGGCAGTGACTGTCATGTGTTGGCGGAATGTGGGGTGGTAAGGGGCTAGGAGTAAGTGTCAGGGTGGGGGTCTCGGCGTTACCATGGGCTGCGGGCGCGTGCTGCCTCGTGTGCCGCCCTCATGGCCTGCGCGTCTGCCTCCAGCTCGGGAAGCTTCGCGGTCAGCTGGTCCTGGACCTGCGCATTGTGATTGCGCGGCACATATGCGATAGATCACCATGCCATGTCCTAACACATCACCTGCCTCAACATCCAGGTGTGTGCTATGTTCACACGCAATGAACTGCAAGCACAGCAGCTGGAGGCGGCTGATGGGGGAAGTGTTGCACTATGCTAAACGCCTGGCTCGGCCAGTGCGCTTGCCTGAGCGTGAACGCGCTGGCCAGCTGTTCAAGGCTGTACCTGCTTGCCGACGGAGCTCTTGCTGATTGCGGTCAGCACCGTGACGGGCAGGGCTGCAAAGATGAATATGGACAGACCGTCCTCTCCCAGGCTTGAGACAAGCTTGACGCTCAACAGACCTGCACCCACAGTGTTGGAACATTTGGCATGAAAGCAATCAGTGTGCGCAATAAGCCACGTGCACTCCTGGCGGACAGCAGTTACTCACCGCAGAGCAATAACCGCAACTCAAGCAGACTGCAAGCAGTTTTACGCACAGAGGTGTGCAAGTCTGGCGTTGCTTGCTGAGTACCGCAGTCGCACCGGCAACGAGATAGAAAAGGGGATTGGCCACGATCTCTGCAGTCCACTTAGCCCAGTTGGCAGACGTGTCCTGCAAACCAGGAATGCGCGGGCAGCAGGCTCCCGGTCAACCTCTCCTTGCCAGCCGGTCATTGTGTGGTCCATACGTCAAACCATGCCTTCCAATCCAAACCGCAGTCTGGTGAGCAAAGACAGTTCTGCACTAGATTAACAAACTAAACCTGTGTTGTGCTTGGCGTCGGAGATGGTTCCCTTTGGTCACTTGGTGAGGGGGCGGGAGTCGTGGTTTCAGCGGGTTTGCCCTGTTGTCACGGATGTTCACGGAATTCAGCGTCTGCGCAGTGATGATTACTGGGACGCACTGCAACGACTATGCAAAACATCTTCCTGCATCTTGCGACTGCAAGCGCACTTGACACAGCATATCACTGACACGCGTACCTCAGGAAGCGCCTGGAGCTGTGGACGTTGCGTCGGTGGTCGCCTGAGCAACGACCACACAGACTGTGTGCGCACATGCTGCACTCTGCAGCTGAGGCCTGCGCCTGACCTGCTTGCTAGAAGCATAGTCTGCACTGCAATCTTGAGTATGAACACACAAGCGAATCTTTGGCCCAGAGAGCGTTCTTGGTGCAAGCAGTCCGCCGAAAGCCCTTACTGAGCTGCACAAGGGGGTTATAGCTTGCAACACGAGTTGTAAAGTGTAGTGTGTGCGCCAAGCTTGCAGTTTGGGCAGTTGATCGTTCAGTGCATTTCTGGTTCCGGAGCAGATCGCCATGCGCACGAATGTGAGATTGGGTGGTATTGAGGCATGACAGGGGCACCAGTATTCGATATTTCGTAAGGCATGTCAGACACACACAATCACTCTGGTGCTGGTGTTAGCATCTCTGGCGGTGGTGCTTGAAATTCCAAGCGCCAAGCTCTCCTAGCAACTTGTACGTTGGGGACTTGTGTGAGGCACTGAGGCGTGAGTGGGTATGACTGCACGAGCGGCTATAAACTCTACGGTGCAGGCGGCACCAGCCGGTATTTGCATGCACAACCTGTAGCGTCATACTTGAGCGGCGTGGTGTTGTGGTGGTGGGGTATGCAAGGCCAGTGCCCGATGATGGTTCGAGAGGTATGATGCCCCAATGCAGCTGGTTTTGATCAGTAATCAGTGGTCCTGGACATGCATCACATGACCACTCGCTCTGTTGCGCATCAGCGCCCCTAATTGCTTCCTCCATGCGTTGTTCACCTAGCGCGATGCCGCAACAAGATCCTTGGCGAGCCATCATGAAGCTTTGCGACATTCTTCCAACCATCATACCTGCCATTATACTTCAACCCGTTGCGTGTCCTTCACAGACATGTACATACGGCCGTTGTTGGGTGCGGTGTCCCAACGCGAGACCATGGCACTCAAAGGAGCACCTCGTTGAGATACAACTAACCTGATATGGTGGATTTTCCTGACAGTTCTCCATGTAGTCAGGAGCACTCGCAAGCCTCTAGTCTCGGGGTCTCAAGGCTGCGTTCAAACTGTGCGCACGCGCTGTGTTGACCGCCCCAGCTAACATGGATGGAGCAGCATACAGCAGCTTCCCACCACCCCTTCCAACTGCCAGCCCCAGCCCAGTCAAAGCCAAACAGAAGCTGGTATCGGTGGAGAAGCCCTTCAGTATCGCCTCGCTCACACCCAACGTGTCACCCTACAAGCTGCCGCAAGAGTTATTCAAGCTTGCAACAAGCCGCTCCAGCTTGCAGGATAAATCTATCGTTCAGGCAGTGGAGGACTTACAGCAGGCGGTGAGGTTTGCGCAAGGCTGCGGTCGGCGGCGGTAACTTGCGCCAAGTGCTGTGCAGGTGGGTGTTAAGAAACATGCCTTGCATAAACGCAGGCCACCAAGCTAGAAACGGAGCGGGCAAAGCTGACGATACAGAGCCAGGAGCTGCAGATATGGGACCTGGCCAGGGATGAGGAAATCCAGCTGTTGAAGGTGTGCCCCGCTCGCTGACTTTGGGCTGGTTGGCGACCGCTGGTGCTCGCTTGCACGCTGTTTGCTGCTCGGTCAAACTTTGCACACCGCTCACAGCCTGAACGTGTCACTGTGCTGCGCTTTGCAGGCCGAGAATGAGCAGCTCGAGCACCAGTTCCAGAAGCTATATGAGAGCGTTTCAAAGGTGCGCCTCCGCCAGGTTGGCCGCCTGGGCGTACTGACTTGCACGGGCAAAGCCAGCGCGCGCTAGTGCTCTGTACAGCAAAATGCTGAGTCCTTTGTCCTGTATGCTGTCTATCCATGCATGCACGTCCACAGGGGCTGGCGCGCGATGGCGTCCTGGAGTCACTGCAGTACGCGCTGCGCAAGGCGCGCGCCGAGCGGGACGCTGAGGTAGCGGAGTCTGACAAGCTCTTCAACAGCCTCCAGCAGTACAAGGCCGCAGCGCAGGTGCGCTGTGGCCATGCTGGCCACTCCACACACGCATTCATCCCCATGTACCCTACTTTAAACACATGCTTGTCATCGCCATTGACGTGGTACAGTGCATGGCATCGATCAAGATTGTAGGTTACATACCTGCATGCGATGAAGCATCACCATGGCAACGAGCATGTAATACCTGCACATGTGCGGACCTTGCGTTCCTCAGGAGCTACAGGGCCTGCGGGGCATGCTGGGCCAGGCGCTGACCAGCATCAGTCAAGGCCAGCAGCCTGCCTCGTCAGCCTTTCCACTCGCGGTGGGCAGGGCAGCAGCGGCTGGCAGCAGCGTGACGGCGGATGGTAGCATGCAGCAGCAGCCGGGGCAGCTGCAGCATGCGAGCGCGGATGCCTTTGCGCTGCATGAGATGGTGTTGGCAGGTGAGCTGCGCCGCAGAGACTCGGCTCCACACCCAGGCCTTGAGGTTGGCCTTCAGAGATCCCGCAAGGTCACAGTTGCTTCTGCCTGTGTATATCATTTGATCCATATCGGCAAAATCCTGTAACAGGGCGCATTTTCACAAAGCACCATTCTTGCTGCAATGCCATGCGTGCCATTCAGAGCAGCTCAGTGCCATGGCGGGCAGTGCGGGGCAGGACGTGTGAAAGCTCGGCCTGCTGTGCTTGTTTGTGGCTGCATTTGCAGGCACGCGCGACCCGACGCAGCTGAGTCAGCACGATCTCCAGTCGCTCCTGGGGGGGCTGCTGGAGGCCGCACAGCGCGGCCAGCAGGCGGGGGCGCAGCTTCAGGTGCGCGTGCTGCACCGCACCGCCCACACATGTCACACGCATGCCACACCCTGCACGCTGTTGCACGTGACCCAGAACACGGTCAGCGCCAGCGCTGCATGCCATACGTCGCCTGTTTGTTTGCAACACCGTTGGGCGACGTGAAGCCAGTCAACAATGCGCATTTTGCAGCTCCAAGTAAACTCGCATGCATGCATACATCGTGTGATGGTGGTGAGCTCTGCAGTGTAGCGTCAGGATACCACCCACAGTGGTGCTGCAAGGACAATGTACGCATGTACCATCGAATTAAAATAATGGAATCATCACTGCTGGTGGGGGCTTTCCTAAATCGCAGGCGTCGCGTGGCGAGTGCGCCCTGCTGGCGGAGCAGGTGGAGCGGCTGAGGTGGGAGGAGGGCCAGCGCGCGGGCCGCGAGCGCGCTCTGCAGGCGCGCCTGGCGCAGCGCGAGGAAGAAGTCCTGCAGCTGCGCGAGGCCTGCCAGCGCCAGGCGGCGCAGCTGCAGACCGCCGCCGCCGCTCAGGCGCTGGCCGCCGCCCACAACGCACACCCCGCGTCGCCGCGCTCCGCCTTCATCGCCGCCGCAGCATTAGGCGTGGCCGATAAGCCCGCATCGCCACCGACCGAGCTGCGGAGTTACGCCCCGTACGCCGGGTTTACTGGCTTCAACACCCCGCCTGGTGGCTCTTCGCCGTATGCTGGCGTTCATAACGTGGCACGTGCGTCGGCGCCGGCGCCGGCGGCGGCGGTTGCAGCGGCGTCTAGCACTGCGGCGCTGGCGCAAAGCAGCCATCACAATGTCAATGCAAGTGTGGGTGCCTCCTCATCTGCATCTGCATCGGTTCAGCGGCTGCTGCAGCAGCAGCTCCAGGAGGCGCGCGCTGAGTCAGCGGCCCTGCGGGACAAGATCTCGGAGTACAAGGCGTACCTGCAGGAGAATCAGGACGAGATCTCCTCGCTGCAGCAGCTGGTGGTGGAGCTGCAGCAGCAGCAGGGCCAGGCGGCAGCGGCGGAGCACGCGGCCCGGGAGGCCATATCTGCGGCGGTTTCGGCAAAGGTGTGTGCATTATGGACACAATTACCTTGGGTCAGCTGCACAGTGAGGAAGCTCACCAGAAGCTGATGGCTGACATGCCGGATCCTGCCTTGCTGTACGAGGATGCAAGGGCCTGCCCAGCCATCTTTGCTGGATTTGGTGGGCTGTTTGCAGGTGCCTGGTGCCCCATGGCCACGGCCTGAGCCTGCTGCCCATTTCGCTTGGCCAGTCCATGAACGCAACACTTTTGTCCGGCAATGCATGAGCAAACATGGTTGTGGCACGCAATCTGTGTCTACATGCGCATGTATACGGTCACAGGTGGCAGAGATGGACTCCCACCTGCAGCGACTGCAGCAGGACAAGGACACGCACGAGGCGAGTGCCGGCGCGGCGCTCAGCAAACTACAGGCGGAGCACGCACAGCAGGTGGGTTGGTGATTGGGTGATCGTCCACCCCGACAGCCTGCTTGTGTCATACTGTCATCACAGCCCTCAGCCCATCCACGCCTGTGTGTTAACGTGTGATCCCAAGCTTGCACTGTTTACCTGTCTATGGTGTGTACCTGTATATCAGCACATGCAATGCCTGCTTGCTGGGGTGAAGCAATGGGAGTTTACAGTATGCTGGATCATCACAGCTCTATTACAGGCTACGCAAGAGGGGGGCACCTCTGGAGGGTTGTTTGATGCAGTACTGAATACCTTTGCAACCTGTGGTGCATTACGGCATGCGCAGGTTTCAGCGCTAAATGCCCGTATCCGGGAGCTGGAAGCGCAGGTGGAGTTACTCAAGCAGCAGTTGCAGCAGGCAAGTCGCGCATCTTGCCCTGCGTGTGCTGCGCAGTACTCAGACACAACATACCGTTTGTGCTGCATCCCCATACGACATGCATGCATTGCATGTCAACATGTGTAATGCACTGCATGCTGGCCGTCAATACATAATCCACCTCGCATCGTGCAAACGAAATGGTGGCATGTACAATTAGGTGCCATGCTTGGTGCCATGTGCCACCTCGGGTTCCAGGACAACCTGCAGTGCGGCATACGTTAGTGCGTAATCCCTGGTGACCAGAACGGCTCTCCCAATCCTGCTCATGCTGATCTACAGGCGCACGCCAGCAACGCGTCTGCATCCAGCCGACTCACGCAGCTGGCTGATGAGCGAGGCGCAAGCGTGCAGGCAGCCCATGCGGCGGAGGGGCGAGCAGTGCAGGCACAGCAGCGCTGCGATGAGCTGGAGCAGGCGCTGCAGCAGGCCAGGTACAGCGTGTCACAGAATTAGGGAACTAGCGCTAGACACTATCGAGGTTATTCATTTCACTGGTGGTCTCGGCACAACCTAGACACACACATCCAGCTCATACCTGATGGCCTTGAGTGCTGTGCTGAACATCCATCTGCATCGCATGGTGGCATTAATCATTCGGTGTGCGTGTGCATGGTTCGTGGTGCATGCGCTGGCGAATCATGGGCATGCGTGGTGCTTGTGCCTTGCAGGGATGGCCTGCTGCAATTGCAGCAGGAGAACATGCAGCTCTCCGCCTCTGCCGCAGACCACTCCGCCGCAGCCCAGCTGGCGCAGCAGCGTGCAGCTGAGCTGGAGGGGACGCTGTCGGAGCGGGCACTGGCAGCGGCGGGGGCAGCGCAGCAGCTGGCAGAGCGTGAGGAGCGGATCAGGCAGCTGCGTGAGGAGCTACGTGTGCAGCAAGAGGAGGCGCAGCTGCGCCACGATCGCGGCTCGGAGGCGCAGCAGCGCCTGCAGCAGCAGGAGCAGGAGCAGCACGAAGCCACGCTGCTCGAGATCGCGGAGTGCCAAGAGGTGGAGCGGGCGCAGGCGGCGCTTGACCTCCGGCAGCAGCAGCTGCAGTACGAGTCTGACATGGACGTCCTCGAAACCAAGCTCGCTGAGCGTCAACAGCTAGTGGACTTATTGGAAGACCAGCAGGAAGAGCTCCGTGCTGAGCTGGCACTCACCCAGCAACTTTTGGAGGACGCTCGGTCAGCAGCCGTTGGTGCACGCGAGCAGCTGCAGGAGGATCTTGATCAGGAGCGGGCGTGGGGCGATAAGCTCCAGGGGTGGCTGGACGAGGTGCGGATGCAGGTCCAGGGGCTGCAGGAGCGCCTGGCGCAGCAGCAGGCGCAGGCTGATATGGTACAGCTGGAGCTTGACCAGCAGCGGGCCGACAGCGAGGCGTTGCGGGAGGAACTCGGCTACCGGCAGGCGCTGGTCTATGCGCTGCAGGTGCAGCTGACAGAGCGTGATGCTGCGCTGACCGCTGCCAAGCAGGCTGCGCGCCAGGCTGAGCGGCCGACGGCTGCACATGAGCTGTTGTTGGCAAGCGCGCAGCAGCGCGATGCAAGCAGGCTTGCTCAGCCCTCGGTCCTCGCAGAAATTGCTAGCACAGCTGAGGATCCTAATGCCATGAGCCCCGCTGCTCCCCCCAGTGACGCCGCGGAAGATGCTACACGTGGCGCGCCGCTGATCGCGCAACAGTCCAGCTTTGGCGGCAGGGGCGGGGACCTAAGCATGCCTGAAGAGCGTTTTTTCACGCAGGTTACGCCGAGACCAGATGCGCGTCCCATTCCAGCAATCGAAGGTGGCGTCGATATTGCGCCCTTTGCACAGCCCGCAGCGCCCGCCGGTGACCCCGTGTGGCATGACCCACATGGGGCCCTCGGTGCTGGTGATTCACACCTTGAAGCTCTGCCTGAGCGTCCTGCGGATGCCGCTGGCCCGCCAAGTGCGGTTGAGGCGGCTGCTGAGGCGCACACAGGTGCCACTTCTCAACAGACGCGCGTCCGGCAGGAGGATCCCACTGCCACCGAATACCACACCGGCAGCGCCTACGCTGCGTTTAGTGGAAGGCGACCCTCCGGCCTTGACGAGCCTCCGCACAAGGCTGCGCGCCTGGCCGACGCATCTGATCCCTTGCTGAGCAGGCTGCTGCAGGAGTTTGGGCAGGCGCCTCCTCCCCCTGGCGACGGTCACGCAGCGCTCGCCGCCGTGTTGCCGCCTGAAGACGACGTGGGTCACAGCGGAGTTGGCAGCGCTGCTGCCGGTGCTGGGCCCAGCGGTTGCATCAGCAGCTCAGGCCAACCCGCTGATGAACCGCATGCTGAAGGCCTCCCGCCGTTTGCTGCCGCCCCTTCCGAGGAGGACGCCACCACGCATACCGCAGCACGCACCACCGATGCTGCGGCAGTAGCACCGACAGCAACGGCGCCTGTAGCAACGGGCTCGTACTCCGCTGGGGCTCGTGAGCCTGAGGGCCTGTACAGCAGCCCACGACCTCGCCGCCCGTCTCATTCGGAGCCTGGCACCGGACCGTCCCCTGGGCCAATCACATCAGCCGCAGCCGCGTCGCCGTTTGGGTTCCTGCCACGCACCTCCGCCGTGCCCACCCTTCCGCCCATCTTCCCTCGCCGCAGCACGCTGAGTGGAGCCCCGCTCGCCGCCGACGCGTCAGGCGCCACCATGAAGCCGCCCCTGCCGGTCTCCGCTGCCCCGCATGGCGCCTCTACCGCTGCTCCTACTGCCGCACCTGCCGGGCGCTCGACCGGAGCCGACGCAGCTGTTGCTGTTGAGGCGGCGGCGGCGGTGGCGGCGGTGGTACCCGTACGCGCCCCCGTGCTGGCGGTGACGCTGCCGCGCACGTGGTCCGCCACCAACTCAGTCGGCACCGTCAGCACGTCGTCCAACTACGACTCGGTGACGGAGCTGCAGGTATGCAGGCGCATGAGGCGGCTGTGCATGCTTGGCATTCCTTGCATAACTGCGTGACTTGTCGCGCCTTCACTGCTTGTGTGCCTGTTTGGCTTCCCGCAAACGCCCACACGCTGGCATCGGCCAATTCATCCACTGATTGCATGCAAGGCCTCTGGATGTACAGCCAATGCGTCACTGGTTATTCACCAGGTTATTCACCAGGTTATTCACCATATTCATACGTACCGGTACTGTGTGACATCATGAATGTTCCATGTAAATGCGCCTGGTACCGCTGCAATCCATGCATGCGCTGCTGCACTGCCTGCTGCCCCGGCTGCTGCTGGCGCAGGACCCGGATGAAGAAGTGACGGAGGCGCTCACTCCCAACTCCCAGCACGGCCCAGGAGCTCGGCCAGTGCACTCCGCCCCAACCACGCCCTCAGGGGCGCATGACGGCGCCACGCGTGCGGCTCGCCTGCGCTGGCTTGAGCAGCTTCACTTTGGAGACTTGGCCTCCGCAGCCGGCCCCAACGCCGCTGCCGACGGTGCAGCGCGTGCGGAAAGCGCCCTTGACAACATGCCCTCGTTGTGGCATTCTGGGCTAGGCATGGAACCCGGCTTGGTGGCGAGCAGTGCCGGAAACGACCTGCATAGCAGTGGCGTGCAGCTCTTTGACCTGACCACCGCTGCCGCTGCCGCAGCTGCTGCTGCCTCAGCGTCACTGCCACGCGGCGGGGGCCAGTCGTCCGCGTCAGCACCAGCCACCCCTTCTGGCCTGCCAAGTGCTCCCAGGCTGAGTTTGCCAGCCGTGCAGGAGCAGCAGCGCCCGCAGCAGGAGCCCTTGGTCGCTGGCTTTGATGATATCGATATCGACCCTGGCCTGATCAGCTTGCTGCCACCTAGCGGTCAACTCGGCCCACAGCGTTCTCCTGATGACAGCGATAGCTTGCAGCGCCCTCAACAACCCGAGGAACCCCAGCAGCAGCACGATTTACCCGCTACGGGGGGTGCAGACCAGCAGCATGCAAATCCTGACCAGCTCTTTGGCCCGGCTGAGCCTGCCGGCAGTGCCGGTAACGCCCCGCGTGGCCTTGACACATCGCTTCAAGACAGCGTCGGCAGCCGTGTTGACCTGAGTGGTGATGATGATGAGCCTTCAGGGACCGCTGATGCGCTCTCTGCTGCGTTCGCTGCTAATGAAGAGATTCTCTCCAGCACGGTGGGGGCCACGTTTGCAGCTGCCAGCAGCGCCATGGGCGAAAGCAAGGCTTCCCGCAATAGCGACTCCGGCGACGTGCACGGCCGTGGCGACGGGTCCGAGAATTCTGTGATGAGCAGTGGCGCTGAGGCCGTTGCTGCGCCTGGTGCGGCTGTACCTGCCAGCTCTGTCTGTGACGCTCCGGCTGGACCAGCAAGGGCCGACAACGAGCTAGAGCTTGAGCTTGATATTGAGCTTGAGCTGGGGCCGTCCGTTAACCGAGACATGAACCAACACTATGAGGACGCGCAGCGACGCTATCTTGCTGATCAGGATGCAGCACCGCTGCTTGCCCAGGCCAGCCGCCCACCGCCGCCCCCACTGCGTCAGCAGCAGCGGCATCAGCAGCTGCAGCAGGTGCAGCAGCAGAGCCGGCGGGCGCTCTCTGAAACCTACAGCACGGACGGGTTTGAAGCGTATGCAGACAGCGATGCTGGGCTGGACCGCCAAGGTGCTGATGATGCCGCGATCGTCAATAATGGTGGAGATGAGGATGGCGATGATGATGGCCAGCAAGGCGCGGCTGACGACGCCGGCCAGCTCGATTGGGAGCTGGAGATCACGCTCAGCGAGGGCATGTCCGCTGCGATGCGGGCGAACGCACCGGAAATGGCACGGAGGCTTGCCGCGGAGACGCAGCACGCCGAGCAGGCCGCGCAGTCGACGAGCGTGCACGCCCTGGCTGACGTTGCTGTGTGCGTCGAGCAGCAGGACTCAAGTCAGCCGGATGAGGACATGCAGGAGCTGCAGGAGTTGGAGGTGGAGCTGAGTGCCGGTGCTCTGGCTGCCCGGGAAGCGTTAGAGCTGCAGCTGCTCTCTGACGCGTTCATCACGCGCCAGGCGGTGGTAGCAGACAGGGATGTAGTAGCCAGCCCCCTCCTGGATCTCGATGACATGGCAGCGTTCACGCAGGATGTTCTTGCTGCGGGGCCTGCGGGTATGGCAGGCCTTGAGGCACAGGATGATGATTCTGACAACTCTAGGGGGGAGGAAAAGTCGTCAGGGCCATCATCCCCACAATCAGGGCATTCCGCGGGAGAGCTGTCCGAGCAGCCAGCAGAAGCAGACTTGTGCACCCCCACCATGGCGCGCAACCCGTTGTACCGCCCGCCTCGTCAGTCGGGCAGTCGTCGCTCGACAGCGCCCGGCGACGCCGAAGGCGATGGCAGCAACGATGACGGCAGCGCTGCTGATGACATCATCGGCATCGCGGATGAGGACTCCGCCGGCGGCGAGGAAGCAGGGCTGAGCGTCAGCAGTGACGTCGACGATCATCCGCATGGCCCGCAGCGGGAGTATCGCTACGGGGGGTATGCTTCCGGCACGATGAGCAGCTCCGGCAGCGATGAGGGTGCACGCGCGGAGGAGAGGCTAGAGGCGCCGCCTCTGTCTGGTGGCGGCAGCTCCGTAGGGGGCCACCGACGCAGCAGCGAGGGCAGCGCCCGCAACGCGAGTGCGGTTGGAAGCGACGGCGGGGCCTCCAGCGGCAGCGCCGGCGCCGGCTCTGCTGCGCGATTGAGTGGAGGCGGCAGCGGGAGAAGCAGCGACGGCGACGGCGAGGGCGATAGCAGCGTGGACGTTGCCGGTGAGCTTCCGCCGCTGCTGCGCTGCACCTCCAGCACCGTTCGCCATGCAATGGCAGCAGCCTCTACGGCTGTTGCTGCTGAGGAGTGTGCACCCAGCGAGACGGCCGTTCGAACAGCGGTGCCTGAGCGCGGTGGTGAGATAGCACAGGGTGTAGCGGGTGGCGCTGCGGCCCTCAGCGCGGGGTTGGCGGCGGTAGCGGGTCTGCACAACAGCCCCGGGGCTGCTCGCAGGCTCGCCAGCACGGCACGGCAGGATGACATGCGGCGCAGCTGGGAGATCAGCGGGGGCGTTGCTACGCCGCTTTCGCCGCGCTCACCTGCCCCTGAGGCGTCCGCCTCACCCTCTGCTGCGCCTGCACCTGCACCTGCACCCGTAGCTACGCCTGCTGCACCGAGCGATGCCGGCGTGCATTTGCAGCCTGCTGCAGCTGCTGCTGGTGGTAGCAGCAGGGCTGACGATGAAGTCGCCCCCAGCAGCAGCAGCAACAGTGGACAGCTGCATACCTCGCTTGATGTGGCGGGCGAGGTTGATGGAAGCACGCAAGGTGGTGGCAGCCGCAGCGTGAGCGAGGGTGGCAGCGAGGCCAGCGCAGACGGGCAACGGATCGCGCGGGTGCGCGCCAACGGCAACGTGCTAGTGGACCGCGTCATGGCGCGTGTTGCGCACCTCGGCAGCTACATCCAGCAGCTCGGGGCAGCGGCGGATGCGGCTGCCGCCGGCCTGCCGCCGCCGCCGCCGCCCGCCCTGCCGTGGCACCTGCTGCCGCAGCCACTCCCGCACCTTGACGCACAACGCCACGTCGAAACCACTGCACCCGTGGATTCTTCCAGGTCAGCAAGCTCGTGCGACAACGTGGCAGCGACATCAGCACAAGCTTCCAACCGTCCAACGGGCTCCACCGCAGCGGCAGCGGCCACGAGTGCTGCAGCGGGTGGCGCTGCCATGTTGACGCTGATGGCTAGCGGGTCCCCCGGGTCTCCGGGTGCCGCCGCCGCGCCCGTGGCGGTGGGCGTGCTGTCGGTGGGGCAGCTGATGGGGGAGCTATCATCCCTGGAGTCTGACCTGCAACGCCTACAGCGCCTGCACAGGAGCGCGCAGGTGCTGCAGCAGCGCAGCGGCGCGGCCAGCAAGCGCAGCAGCGCCACAGGCACGCCTACAGCGGCCTCCGGTGCTGCTGATGCTGCCGCTGCTGCTGGGCCCGGTGCACTTGCTGCTGGCACCACACAGTTTCCGTTGGACAGCGCTGCGCCGCGTATGGGCTTATTGGGTGCAGCTGGTGGGCGCAGGAGCACCACTGAGGCGCGGAAATCATCAGGCGGCGGTGCTGACTGGAGCAGCGGCTCGGATGGCGCGGCAAGGGGCAGAGCTGATTTTACTTCCACATCTGCATCCGCTGCTGCTGCTGACCCCGTGCTGGCGGGGCTGGCGCCCATGCACGGCACGCCCGTTACCCCCTTGTACCGCAGCCGCGCATATGACATGACGGATGAGAGCGGTATCGCACCACGGAACCTCGCCGGGCAGCAGCTGCAGCAGCCAGAGGAGCTGTTGATGCCCGAGCATGCAGCACAGGCGACGGCGGCAGTGCTGCCGCTGCTGGGCATTGGCTTGGACCCCACGCTCGTCAGCATGCTGACCGCGAATGTACATGTAAGCGCGAAACAGGGACGGGGGAACTGGATGATGGGCAGCTGCACTGCAGGGATGTGGTGTTGTGTTGTGCCTGTGCTGCTAGGCACGGCAAGCTATGTGTCGATGGGGCAGCATGCTGGGCAGCATAGTGTGCTGCATGGCTGGCAGCTCACAAGGGGGACAAGGTTTGGATCTGTCAAATGCAACTGAGTGAAACGTAGTGCCAATTGCTGAGGCATGAACTGTTTACCATGAGCATATCCCACGGGGCCACTCAATAGAACGTACCGCTCACGCCTGTTCCAAGCAATCGTACCATGTGTAGTGAGTGCGGCATGGTGCGGACAAAAGCTTTTTCATGAGGCTCGCCCCGGTGTGCGCTCCTGCTCCGCAGGTGCAAGTCCAGGAGCAACTGTCGCAGCTGCAGGCGCGCATCGCGCTGCTGCAGCGCACCACACCGTGGCTCGCCGCCGCACCACCGGCGCCCGCCCTGCCGCCCCAGACCCCCACCAGCACCAGCTCCGTCCCCGCACCGGCACCGTCCTCCCCGGCCCCAACATCCTCGACCACTGATGCAGCGGTGTCCTTTGCCACGTTTGCTGCTGGGCCAGCATCAGCGCAGGCTTGGCAAGCCGCCTATGTACCTCAGGATCACGGTTCCGGAGGTTCTGGCACCGAAACCACTGCTGCCGGGGATAGCATGGATAGCAGGCCATTCAACACTGCGCAAGCTGTCATGGGGGGCGCGGCCTATGCAGGGCACAGCGGCAGCAGCAGCGTGGGTGCTGGGGTAGCTTCGCATGCTGCGGCGCCTGCTGCGGGCGCGTTTCAGGCGGCCTTGCTGGGAGAGGCTGCGGTGGAGCGGAGTGCTGCTCCCGGCGCTGCGGTGGCGTCAGGCGCTGATGGGCTGTGGCAGCACTTGTCACCTCGCCACACCACGACCACTGTGACTGCCGCCTCGAACACAGACAACCACAGCCAGCAACCCGTCGGTGCCGAGGCGGAGCTTACGCCGGGTCCCAACAACAGCAGCGGCAGCAGCGTGCTGACGCCACAGGCTCGACCTACCACGAGGTCTGCGTTGTCTGAGTACGTCCTGGACAGCGCTGCCGGGCGCTCCAGTGGCGCGGGCGAGTCCCGGGACCAGGGCGCACAGCCACTGAGCCCGGAGCAGCTAGCGTTGCTGCCGCCGTCGATGCAGCTGTATGCCCCACCGACGTTGCGTGATGCGGCCCTGAACACTGCCCATGAACACTCTTGAGCTTGGTGCGTGACCTTGTGGCTTGCATTCTGCCTTTCTGCAGTCGGGCTGTGACGTGCAGGCGCTGTCCTTTTCCGACACTGTTCACCCTACGCTGCCGTGTGTCTTTGGACTCATGCTACACAGGAGCAAGAGTTTTGAAATCACGTGTCACCCTTGTTTTGTATGGGCAAAGGCAGAGTGCTTTGGTGCACCACACGAGCCCTCCAGGCACTGGAACGCCATATGGCAAATGCAGGACGATGCATCGCTTCATGTCTGCTTGCAAAGACTTGAACGTAGCGTAGCGCTCAGCAAACAGCAACGTCTGAAGTGCGTCAGAAGTGGAAGTGCTGAACCCAAGTGCCGAGGATGCCAAAACTTTATGCAACCAGTCAGTTGGTTGACATGCGAAGGGCTGCAAGCACAACAGTTCATAGCACCAGCACCAATTTATACTTACACGCGGCTAGTGCTTATCTCTGCTTGGTATCCTAGCTCCAAGTGTATGGCAGGATGGCCGCTTCCTTCGCACATTTGTCGCATTAAGAATCCAGCGCTGCTGTCGGGGGCAATGTTGTGATCTCGACAAGTCTGTCTTGCAGTGTTTCCCTCCTTAAAGGCCATACACACTGTCTTTACACCTTTCATTCACCAGCTTTTCTGTCCTTTGCCACCGATCACTGTGCGTTTGGGATTGGTCATGATGCCCATCGACCTCAGTTAAGGGCCTTACGTGCGCTCTCCGCTTGGGCACACAACGTTTAACTTGGTTACGCTTCGAGCATACAGTGCTTCCACGCTCACTGCGCCTCATGACGTGACGACCTGAATGAAGAAGCTTTTATCTCGCCTCTCCTCACACCCGTGGGGGTCGGGGGCAGACAAAAGTGCTCGCTCTCAAGACCGCAGCTCTCATTCCAAGGAGCGTGTCAGTACAACTGTAGCCGCGGCAGAGCCACAAGGCTCGGCATGTTGTCCAGTCCAGCATGCAGCTTGCCCCCAAGCAGGTCATGGGCCAGGACAGGACAGCTGCAGAACCTCCCAAGGGACTCAGAACTCCGAGCAGCCAATGCAGGGTGGTAGAGTTTCCTTGGAGGCTTCGACGATGGCAGTGAACACTCCACTGCCGCACGTGACCGTGCGCACATGCACCGACGGTGCACTGCACCCGCCGGTCCCCCAGCGTCGGTCTGCTGATGACAGTCCAGCCGCAATCCGAGCCTTGCTTCAGCAGCGCAGCAATGCTGGGTCACATCTGCAGCTCCAGCACGCGCTTCTGCAGCAGGCGCTTCGTGCGCACCGTGGCAGTTGCTTGTCAGATGTAGGCCCCGGCGACGCCTCAGCGCGGAGCTCTGACCTGCATACAGCTGATGCGCTGGCAGATTTTAGGAGCACAGCCCAGTCTCAACTGCACTGTACCACGTCCGGCAGTGTTGAGTGGGACCACTTGCTTGAGTATGGCTGCCCCCCTATGGACGACCTGCAGCCGGACATTGTTGCTGAGCAGCACGACGAGGACCTCTCCGAGCACCTGGGATTGCACTTAGACTTAGACGAGGACGACCCCAACCTTGCCTCCGAGCCTGGTTGCTCGAGCGGGCGCAGCGTGCACCAAGCCAGCGAACGGCTCGCAACGTTGGTGGCCTGCTCCAACAGCGCTGTGGACCTCAACATAGACTACGGTGCCGAGATAACCTTGCTGGACTCGGCACCTATAGGGCAGGGGCAGTTTGGCTCTGTCTTCCGGGGTGTATACAAGGAGCACCAGGTCGCGATAAAAATGCTGCCCAAAATGTTCTTGGGCGACGCTAGCCAAGGTACGCCCACAGGAGAGCTGTTTGCTTGCTGTTCCAGTCAAACCTGTTTCAGCCTACGCCAGTGAAAGTCGCTAGTAACGTGTACCATTTCCCTTCGCTTCTTCGCGCAGCGGACGTGGAGACGTTTGTGCAGGAGGTCGCTGTGCTCAGTGCAGTGGAGCATGACAACGTGGTCAAATTCTTCGGGGGGTGCTTGCAACCTCCTTACATTTTCATTGTGGAGGAGCTCATGTCACACAGCCTCTCAGACCTTCTCTACAAGTCGACCGAGCCTCTGCCGCTGTGGCGAATTCTTTCCATAGCTCTCGACATAGCAAACGGCCTGCACTACCTACACCACCTTTCACCTGCTATCATCCATCGTGACCTAAAGCCTGAGAACATCCTACTGGATGAGAATGGCCACGGGAAAATCTCGGACTTTGGGCTTGCACGCTGCAAGTACCAGTCATACGTGAAAACAAACCGCCCAGAAGCAGGTGAGTGGTGTATCTTGCATATTCCTGCTTGGAACACAGTGTGGAGTTGGTGGCCGGTTGCACTTGTCATGCTTTGTGCCCACCACTCCGGACCAAAGGGTGACAACCCTGGTTGCACACTGGTTTGCAGGCACTTTAGCTTACATGGCGCCGGAGTGCTTCGACTCCAAGGTTGGGAAGCTGACAGATAAGGCGGTGAGTCTGGTTTACTCTTCCGTTGTAGGATCGTACTCACCCCACGCGTGGCACCCTTAGAAGCGAGCAGCAGCCAGCGTGCGAGGGCAGCTACGCACGGCAGCTACCACCTAATTGAAAACAACTGAACTTCTCTGCCCTGCCCTGAAGGCATTCCCGTACCTGCACTATTGAGCTTGAGCAGCTGCGGCTTTGCTGATGCTTTGTGTGTTTGCATGGCAGTTTGACTGACACACCCTATCGTGCCTTACGTCTGCAGGACATCTTCAGCTTTGGAGTCATCTGCTGGGAGATGGTGGTGCGCCGACCTCCTTGGCAGGTGTGCATCAGCGCAACTGTTATGGTTCAGCAGAGCGCTTGCATAGTGGCCTGGCTGGCCTCGCTCAGTCGCGGCCTCGGCCTGCAACCTGCCTCGGCTGGCCAAAACAGTGGCAGTGTGCATCCCAGCTTATGCAATATGTCACTGTCATACGTGCTCAAGGGCTCAACGGTGCAACGCTGGGTTTCAGCGTCAACCTGGGGCAGGCAGTGCTAGCACATATGTACGCTTCCCCTGCAGTCCCACAGACGCTTGCTAGACCGTTCCTTGTGTTTGCATTCACTCATTTGGGTCCAAGCAATTGCATGCGCACCGTGGTACCGTATCCCACAGCAAGACCTAACTGTGACGAATCATGTGGGACGAGTATTCGCTGCGTGAGCATAATGCCTCAAGGTACATGCCGTGCTATGGCTGTGTGCTTGCAGGGCATGAAAACGCACGAGTTCCTGCAGCGCATGGTGCTCGGCGGTGGACGCCTGCAGGTGCGTGTGCACACGGCGCGTTGCCGTTGCTTGGACTCGCTCACGCTTGGTCCAGCACTGTCCGGCGTGCCTCGAACCTGAGGTCTGCCTGCCTGCAGGCCTACGGGCCGCTGTGCGCCCTCGCCCAGCTTCCTGCTTGACATGCGTGCCCCAGGCCTTAGCTTTGAGGAACCCGTTACCCTGTGGGCTTGCACGCACTGCTCTTGCCCCACCGCTGGCGCCTGCATGCTTTTCCTCAGCCGCACATCCGCAGTTCCGCACCCACGCACGCATGCACCCCCGCGCACGTGCCTTGCGCATGCGGGTTTGCTCGGTCCTGCGTTGAAATGCTGCTGAACGAGGTTGCTGCTGCTGCTGCTCCCGCCCCGCTGCCGGCCGCGGCGTCGCGCAGGTGCCCCAGGACGACAACGTGTGCCCAATGGCGCTGCGCACGCTCATCCGACTGTGCTGGGCAGATGACCCGGAGGAGCGCCCCCCCTGCGGCCAGATCATCTCCGAGCTTACACGCATGCTGAAGTATGCGATACGTGACTAGTCGGTTGCAGCGCATCGGTTGGTTGGTGCGCTCGCTGCTGCGTGGTGCAGTGCAGGAAGGTCGTTATTGCGCCCCCTTACGTGCTCAACGACCAACACGCGGTGCTGCCCCGCGCTCGGGCTGCCGCGGATGGCCACCTCAGCGTGACATAATTCATTTCACTGGTGTTTGTAGGTGATCAGGATTGCTGGTGGCGGATTCCCAACAACGGACTGTTACTATACTATTCGGTGGAATGCTTGCCCCCGCCCTGCTAAGTATGTTGACCTTGCATGGGCGATTCCCCCGTTTGGCATGCTACGTACGTACAGTAATCAATCAGAGCATTCCCTTTAATGTCATTGTTGCCTAACGCTGCGGGCTTTAGGTTGGGTAGGTGTCAGCCATAGTGACTCCAGGTGAACGCGATATGCTGTTCGCTGCCTTCGGTCGTGTTTGGCCCGAACAGAGGGGAAGAGGGGAAGAGGGGAAGAGCTCTCGTTCGACGGGCGGCAATGTGTGCCGCACGTCACACCCTTCATCCGCGCAGCATGGTGGTGCACTAAGTGGGCGGCATTGCAAACACACACGCGCACTCACTCACGCACTCTCAATTTTACAATGGCCCGTGCCCACCTGCGCTGCTGCGCTGATTCATCCCACATGCGTTTGGCCCGGGGGAGCGTCGCCTGACGCGCCGAGGCCCGATGTGCAAATCACTGCAGGCTTGTTTGCACAACGGCGTTGGCTCTCAACTTGCACGCACGCGAGGCGATTGAGCCAACAAGTGCCGCCCGTTCATGGATCTCCTGGTTTCTTTCGCGTCAGCTATATCATGCTGTGCAATATCATGCTGTGCATGCTGTTGACACCTTCCTATGCGCAGTAGTGTATTACTATGTGTCTAGTGTGTTGTGCATGACCCATGCGCATTTGATCGCAGCATGGTCGGTGTGCATTCAGATCGCCTCCTTCAGATCGCCTTATCCTATTAGGCTCCCTCCCCATGAAAGCTCCTTCACAATCTATAACAGTTTGGGAATGCTGCATTCGCTAGCTCATATGTGCGCTTCGCATCCTTGCCCAAGCCGTTGTGTACCGTACCTCCGCTATGCGTTGCTCGTCCTTGTCGATGCGCATCTACCGCAACACGATGCAAGTTTTGCCCTCGTTTAAACCAGATTAGCGACGCTCCAGGCCACACGTGCCTCGACCACATGCTTGAAACCATACGGTGTACGTAGTACACATGCAAACATAGACCTGACTAGCAGCACCCAGGTGCAAGCGGCTGAGGACACCGTTGCGAAAGCCGACGCGTGTGCGCGCATCATATGTGCCTCGGAAGGGTGGACCAACGTGCTCATCTTTCTTGAGCGTTCGGCAGCACATGCCTCGCTCGGTGCTAACAGTACGTGGTACAGCTGAACAGATAGACCGTAGCTGTGCCTTGGTGCACTGTTGAGTGCAACGTGACCTGTTCCGTGTCGTTTCCTCAGCTGCATGGCAGTCAGCTGCATCACTGCATGGCAGTCAGCGTACGCATGGACAGCACCACGGCGCCACCGGCAGAGGGCACGGTTCACTCTGCTGGGCGTACAGTTCTGGTATGAGCTCAACGACAGTGAGCCATGCATCAGCAGCGATGCGGTGGGCAGCGGGAGTGTCCACAATGCACAGTAATGCGGAAGGGATGGATGTTAATGGGGCACGGGTGGGCGGGCAAACAGCGCAAACCATAGCAGACCACGATAAAACCTAACCTGCGCAACTGACCTTGAGCGCCGGAACAAAGCGCGTAACGTAGGGAATGAAGCGGCCGGCTGACGTGCTCTCACAGGCGCTCATGGCAGGGTGTGTGCATGTAGGGTGCATGCGGCGCGCACTGCGCGCACACAATTGCAAGCCGTGAAAGCCCGCATGGATGCTGCATTGCACCATGGGCTGGCATAAGGTGTGGTGAGCGTGACAACCAAGGCGGATGTTACATGCACGAGGATGCCATGCGCATCAAACACAACCAGTCCATGCTACACCAGCCTGTGCTGTGCACGTACAAATGAACGCTGATCATTCCGCCCTGCTCTGGTTAGAGGCACCTCGTTTCCCCACATGACAACTGGCAACCGTGCCATGGCAGTCATGGCAGTAAGTATGCTGCCAGCGGCCCTCAGCTGCATGCAGTTTGCGCTTGCAGTGTGCAGCAGGGAGCGCTCGGTGGCGTGATGGCTGGCATGTATATTTTCAGCTGCAAGAGCGTTTCAGGTCGGGGTGCGCTACCGAGGGAGAAGGAGCTCACTTGACTATGAATGTGGCCCTCCGTTTAACAAACCTGACCACCGACCCCGTGTACAGTGGAACAAACTATGGACTGATAGCTGGCGCTGCTGTCCAGGAACACTGCGGGAAACCAGGGCAGCTGGGCAGGTGAAAGCATCATTGACACACTTCATGTCATTGTCTGCTACCTTCTGAGGTTGTTTCTATCGTATGCATTGAGTACTGCTTTATGTTGGCGCCCTCGTCCAGTCCGCTTGGTATCGCTCCCCTCTGCCCTCGTCTCTTGCGCCACGCTGCCTGTCAGCAGGACAAGGACCCACACCATTCTGTCTCGGGTTGCTCGCACCTCATCGCTTTGGTCACCGCCCGTCATGACCGTGCCTGTGTGCTGTTGCTTCAGGGCCCCTTGGCTGGGCGTCTGGGTGCGTGAATCGTGTTCACTGACTGCGGTGCCGCCTTGCCTCACCCGTTGTGTTTTGTGAACGGGAACGGTTACAGGCGAGGACACCGCTGCCACAGCAGGCGGCGACAGGACAACCCCTCCGCAATTCCCTCCGCCCCTCGCACCGCTCTTTGACCCGGGGCCTCCTCCCATCTGCGTGCACCCCTCCCTCCCGGACGTTACCTTGCGCTGCCCGCCTCAGCCATGCCCTGCGCATGCCCTGTTCATCAAGGTCAACTTCAAGTTCTGCGGCGATTACGCACTGGATGGCCTGGCGCCCGTGCCGCCGCTCAGCACGTCGCCTTAACTGCTCTCCTCCAGGGCCAGGGCTTTGCGGCGCGCCATGTCCCTCTTTTGTATGGCGTTGCCACATGTGAGGTGCTGTCTACGCGTCCACCCTCTCGGTTATGGTCTCCCACCTGGGCATGTCACACCGACAGGCGACTGCAACCTGCGCTTCCATCCATTCTCACGCCGTTTGCTCCCTGTCTTCTGTCTTTGCTCTTAAGCGCTTCATGGAGCACCAGTACGCTTTTGCTGCTGCTGATGTTGCATGATCACCCCCTACCTCTAGGCCTTAGGTCTCATGGTAGCATGCTGCTAATGCTGCATTTCGTGCGGCCTCTTCCCTCAATAATGTTACGCAGTGTGCGCCGTGCGCCCTGTGTAGCCACTTTGCTTTACTTTGTGTCGCAGTTTGCAGGTTTCTCAACTGCTTTTCCTGTCGCGCATACTCACGCCCTGACTCTCGCGTGCACCAGTCTCACCACTGAGACCGCTTTTTCGACGCAGCATGCACACAACCTTGGAAGGCAAGCCGCGCATCCAGGCAAGTTTGAAGGTCATTGTAGCAAGCAAGGAGGCCACCATCAGTGGTTGGATTCCTTGCGTGGCACTGAAAGGATGACTGAAACCACGTTCGTGACGTTTTCGTTCATCCGAGCGGCTTGTGTGTCAGGCCGACAGGAACAGGGTGGAACGTGCTTGACGGTTTCCTTGCCTGGATCTGAATGTGCAGGTTGTCAACGAGGCAGTGGGAACCTGCTTTCCTTCTCGGCTGGGGAGCCTACGTTGCTGCTGGGTGGATTTCTGCACCTGGCAAGCTGGAATATAGGTTGCCAGTTTGTTGGGGCCTGGTGGTCGAGAAGGAAGCTTTGCATTAGGTCAGGGCGCACACACAGTGGCCCTTGTGGTTGCAGGTGTTCTGTGCACCTATGCACGCAGCCCAAACTCCGAAACCGATGTCCAACCGAATCGAAATGGACTGACCGGGCAGGCAGCAAACTCCACCCTTGAGCAGAGGGTATACTGATTGAACCTTGTAGCAGCTCCTGCTTGGAAGTGCCTGTCAAGGTCACAAGCGAGGGGGTCAGGCCCGTGTGCAGCGTGCGGTTAACTGCCAAGAGGCAGAGTACGAGTTTGCTGATTGGACTCGGGTGAGACGTGCTGCCCAGAAGCCTGGTGGCGCTCGAAAGAGTTTACATCGTGCTTGTGTGCGCTCCTCATACAGTTGCTCTGCCACCTTTGCATCGCCGAGAACCATTTTGAGGGTCTAACACTGGCCTGACTAGGGTGTGACAGGGTGATGGACTAACCTGAAACAGCCATCACAAGGCCACCAGATGAGAGCTTGATGCAGCCCCATCCCCTCCGTGGCAGCCCAGACTTCGCTTGCTCTGTCCTTGCTCCGCTTCAAAATTCCGCTTCTCTTTCTTGCCGCTTGTGCCATTCTCACACACCGCTCTTGCAGGAACATTAGGAGCACCCATCCCAGGTCCGTGGACATGGAGGAAGATCGAACCACAGCTCACTCACCAGTTGCCAACGCAGCTTGCAACTCGAGCACCGACAATAACAAGGTCAGGAGATGGCTGTAGCTGGCTGTAGCCATGTAAGCCTTGTGCACGCTGTGTCCACACCTCTTAGCTGTCAGCGGTGTAACTACCTGGTACCAGAGCGAGCGGCCCCGCGGCCGCCCCCCCCCCCCCCCCCCC
>BDDA01000780.1:0-11400 GCA_001662385.1 Chlamydomonas asymmetrica
CTCAAACAAGAGCCGAGTGAAACATAGCTCACAGGCGCGGCGCAGCAGGTGTGTACGTGCGTGGTAGAAGGCTCGGAGCGGAAAGAAAAGGGGGGGGGGGAGGGGAAGGGGGTTTCCACGCGCATTTGGAGCTGAGTTCATATGACGACCAACTCAAGCGTGCTTACGCTCGGACCTACTTGTGTTGTAGAATCCATGGCTTGGCGATGCGTTCACGGCTTGGCTCATGCATGCACTGACCATCACATCTGAGTAATCTGACGCACGGACTTCATCACAACTGGCGCCCCGCTCTCTGGGCCGCCCTTTGCTGCCCTACGCTCTTGCCGCTGATGCTGATGCTGATGTCAGGGCCGCTGGTACTCGTGCGTCCCTTGGGGCCTCATGTGCCGGTGTGCGTGCGTGTGCATGACCCATGTGTGCGGCTGTGCAGGTGTCGCAGGTGAAGGCCGAGGTAGTGCGCATGCAGGCGGCCGCAGCCGGGCAGCTGCAGCAGCACATGCAGGCCGCAGCCGCCACCGCCGCCAGCGTGGCCGCAGGGCTGCCGCAGCAGCACCGGCCGGCGCCGGCGGCTGTGCATGCGTCCTGAGTCATATGGCTGCAAGCTTGCCATGCTGGGATGCTCACGAAGGCAGCTCACCCTGTAGTGGTCCACCCCCCCGCCGACTGCAGCATCGATCATATCGCACACCCCGTTCGTGTGTTCAGGCTTCATACAGTAATATATGCACCATAACAGTCACCAACACACGACTCAACTCCGCCTCATGCATGCGTGTGACAGCAGCGCGCACAGCTCACAAAGTGACCCTGCCGCGAGCCTGAATGTGTGTCATGCTCGTCCACGCATGGACGAACCTGTTGTGTGCCTGCAGCATCCTATGGGGGGCCCCATTTATTGTTCCCAGTCACGCGCCAGGACCCGCCTGGTTTCGTCCACACATAGCCCAGGATTGCATCCCCTAACCCCGCTTGCGCCCCATCCACACCTACCCGCGCCCCTCTGTGTACACGTATGCCATGGTCTACCCGCCCCTCACACCCATACGGCCATACCATGTATCAATGTATGAGTGACACACGCGGTGATGATATCCGACACTCTCAGACTTCAACCCTTGGAGTTGTGATTACAGGGTTTAGGCATATATGCGTGCGGTGATATGCATGTGCCTCTCACTGAGGCGTGCGTACGTATTCATGTATACTATTGTGGTACATATGACCGTATAAAGTCTGAACACACGATCAGGGCAGTCCCGTTGCCCCTCCCTGCTGCTGTGAGGCGGCCTGGGTGACCTGCGCATACAAGCCGCCGTGCATGCACCGATTGAGTCAGCCGCCAGGCACTCCACACACAAACAGGCACGGCTGAATGTTTTGCCCAGACTACTGTGCCAAGCACAACCGGCAGGGGATGGTCTTGCGCGCTGTGGCTCATGCATGCACATGCAGCGTGTGTTACACTGCACGGCCCCACGGGATGCGCTCCTGAACACGCAGGGTGCGCGCGTGACATGACGTGTCCAGTCCTGACATCTGATCCGTGGCATATTGGCTTACACCGTTGCAGCAGCAGCACAGAAGTGGGTGCTTCTGTAAGATTGCGCATGGTGTGCTGCAGGCGGTGGGCTGGGCGGTGGGAGGCTCCAGCGTTGAACGCCAGGCGAACGGAACAAGGCCCTTTGTTGGTTGTGCATTGCAAGGGTTGCAAGGGTTGCGCATCGTGCGATTCCATGTGCAGCACACACCAACGTTCTGCTCTCAGCTTTAGCCACTTCATGTGATGATGCACGTGAAATTGCACGTGATTACGTGATGGCAAGTGTCCATATAGCTACGGCACCACGAGTACCTTAGCAAGTCATGTTATGCAAACGCAGGGAACCCTTGATTCTTACGCTTTGGATACAACCACACACGCACCCTCAACTGAGCCAAAAGCTCGGCGAACGCCTTGTCAACCAACCACTGCGGCCGATCCTCGAGAGCGTACACGATGCAGTTGTCGTCTATGTTTGCGCTGCTTGATTTGCACCCGTTCTCACTTGCAACCTGAAAGCACGCAAACAGGTTGAGGATAACGGCTCAACCGTCGTCACGGTTATGTCACTGGTCAGCGGCGAGCTAAAGATGACAACTGGGGGATGGCAACAGCTCTGCTGACATCAAGATACACTCGAAACAGTTTGTAAAAGTATAGCAGCAGCCATTGCAATCTCACGCAGAGGAGACAGACTCGTACTCGCATACCATGCACGCCGTTGTACCGCCGGACTTCGACACGTGGCTGAAGTAAATGGCGCCCTTACGTAGTGAGCCTTTACTGGGCATGACGACAGTGCTTGCGCAGCTAGCAGAACAGTGCATGGAATGCGCATGCATCATTATCATCCATATATTCAGCAGTACATACAGCAGTACAAGTCTGCACAGCATTCATCACCCTGACTGGCTGTCTGACTAGGGTTACAGGCGGTGTTTCCATGCACCTGAGGCGGACGCATGGGAACTGCAGCACAGCAACAGGGCCACCTGCTCCTGAAGCGACAAGGTAAGAGCGCAACAGGAGCAGCACCCACACACCAAGCGCCAACATGCTCGCACACAAGGGCAACGAGCAGCGAGGGCGGGCGGCAGGGAACACAACAGCTACAGCATGAGGAAAGCGCCAGCAGACATGCCCCAGCAGGCACAACACGCCGGCACGCTGGCTGAAGTGGCAAACCCACCAGCAGGCAAGAGAGCGAGGGAACCGAATCAGCACCAAGCGGCAACCCAGCGCTGAGCAGCTAGGGATGGCAGGCAGCGCACACGTCAGCTGTAGCAAGAGCGCAGGCGGGAAAGGCGAGCCGCACATGCAGTCACAAAACAACACGGTGAGCGAGCGCGTGGCAGGCACGCACGCGCACCAGCAAGGCCAAAGCAGAACACCAAGCAACTGGGGGAGGAGGGCAGCAGGCGAGCTGGAGGTAATGCCCAACACACATCACAGTGCATGCGTGTGCATGTCGCAGTACATACAGCAATACATTATACATACAAAAACAAAATGACTAGGGTTACAAGTGGTGTCCCCATGCACCCGAGGTGGATGCATGGAACCCGCAACAACAGCAACGCAGCCACCTGCACCTGAGGAGGCGAGCTGAGGGAAGGCCAGGAGCAACACCCACACACCTAGCGCCAACACGCTCACACACAACGGCAAGGAGCAGCGGGGGCGGGCGGCAGGGCACACAACAGCTGCAACACATGGAAAGCACGCGTCAGCAGACAGGCCCAGCAGGCACAACACGTCGGCACGCTGGCTGAACTGGCGAACCCACCCGCAAGCAAGAAAGCGAGGGCACCGCACCAGCACCGAACAGCAACCCAGCGTTGCGCAGCTGAGGAGGCAAGCAGCGCACCAGCAACGTCAACTGCAGCAAGGAAGGGGGCGACCAAGGCGAGCCGCACACGCACTGACAAAACGACATGCCAAGGCAGCGCATGGCAGGCACGCAAGCGCACAAGCAAGGCTGGAACAGCCAACCTAGACCCAGCACAGGGGTACAGCAGGCAAGCTGGAGGTAAGTCCAGAAAGCAAGCAGCCACCAAGCCCACACGATCGCACGGGCACGCACAGCAGCGCGGCTGCACGCCACACACCAGAGCAGGCTAGACTACGCCGCATCCAAGCCTGGCGTCAGCAAGACCGTCAAGGGGTCAGGGCCCAGCGAGGGCACGCACACACACGCCAGCAGGGCCAGGGTTCAGGCTGCCCGCAACAACACCAGACACCGCCGCGTTTAAGACAAGCACGAGGCAAGCACGCTAGGACACCAGCGCAAACAGCAGCAGGCGTCCCCACACCGGGCAAGCCACGGCCAGGCACAAGCGACTACGGCGGCCTTAGGAGGGCAAGAAGGGCAGGCCGGGGGGCGCACTCGCAACGCACGAGTCCAAACACGACAGGTCATAGTTGACACGAGCAGCCAGATGTCCGACAAGCCAGCAAAGCAGGCAATGGCACGTGCACAAGGTCGGTGGCCGGCAGGAGGTGGTCAATGGACGCCTGACAGTCCGGGTACATACTCCACAGCGGTTCGATCCCACCTCAAGTCCACCCCCCATTCCCCCAAACGGCGCACTCCCCCCTTCTGCGCAGGGCCTGACGTTGGTGCTTGCAGTGGATGTGACTGTCACACCGCCCAACAGCAGCAGTCTGGCGCCGCCTAACATCAGCTGGATGGCGTTGCAGATACAGCAGATACGGGCCGTCCACTTACACCCTCCCTATGTATCCCCTGCTGTGCATCCGCTGCGTCCCTCATTCGCATATCCCCTCCTCTTCAGCGCATATCCGCTCCTCATCACTGGTGACCGCGCAGGTCGACGGCCATGCGCATACTGCTGGCGTACCGTTGGTCGGCACACGCATAAGCTGGGTGGTTCGCGGTGCCCAACACAACTGCAGCAGCCCAGCCAAGCCCTCCCTTGGCAGGCCTGCCGCTAGGGGATGGAGCAGGGGGGCGCCCACATGCAGGCTTCCACACCAAGAAAAAAAAGGTGTGTCGAGTGCGTGGGGCGTGAGCTGGAGCAGGCGCTGATGCAGGCTGGACATATGTGATGCCTCAACCGCGCTTGACGTGTATAGCATTGGACAGGGTGGCAAGCTGGCGAAGGGAGAACGAGAGGAACGCATAGTGCACCCAGGCATGGCGCATTCCGATAGAACCCCCGCCCAACACAGCAGTTAGTCTGCCACGCTTGATGTGTGCTATGCACCTTGCATCCTCCCCTCGCATGACCTCCTCTGCACGCACCTCGTTGTTCTCTCCCCTTGAACCATCTCCGGCCACTGGGTTTGTTTTCCTTCTTGGTGTGGAAGCCTGCATGTGGGCGCCCCCTGCTCCATCCGCCACAGCTGCGCTAAACCACACCTGCATGGGTGCGCGGACCAGGGGAGTCAATCAAGAGTCAACAACGACGCTGCCCGCATCGGCGGATAGGCGCGTGTACTGCCAAGGGCAAATCAGGCAGATGGCACGTTGATTTCATTCGCCTGCGTGTTCGCCCTACGGGCAGCGGGATCGCATTGTTCATCGGATGCCGAAACCAGGTGCAGGTGAGGCCATCGCGCAGCAGGCCTTACAAGCCGCAGTGCACAATCGCGAGAGTACCAACACCTGACACTTGTGTTGATTGTATTGCTCCCCCACACCGTTCTGCGTGTTGCTACAATGCTCGTTGGCCGCTTGACATGGCCAGCGTCTTACCTCCGGGGTGTCTGCTTGGCTCTCCTTCTAGCGTGCGTGCACAGCAGTCAGCACGAGGTCTCCAGTGATGGGGCTCCTCTACCTGAGATATACATAGGCTTGGCTGTGGTCGAGGACTGGATGAACCCTTTCCTCGGGCAGGGCACGCACAGGTGTGCGCACACGCGGGACAGCCCAGCGCTGCAGTGCAACGTGCGCGTGGCATGGGGCAACACAGCCGAGTACACAGATTCAGATGCCCTGGTTTTTGAGACGAGGATAACGAAACCGGAGAAGCTCGTTCGTTCGCGCCCGGAGCAGCTGCTGGTGGGCTTTTCGATGGAGCCCGCTTCAAAGCACGGAGAGATAGATGACAAGAGCTACATGCAGAACATTGACGTGGAGATGACCTTCCGCAGCTGCTCCCAGGTCCAGGTTAGGTACCTGGACTATATGTTCACCTTCTATGAGCGCTTCACCAAGCTGGACCACCCGCCGACGATGCCTACCATATTCAGCAAGGCGCTGCCGTTTGAGGAGAAGCTCAACGCAGTGGCATATGTGGCCTCCAACTGTGAGGCGCCTTCGGGTCGTGCCGCAGTCATGCGCGAGGTGATGGCGCGCAGCGCATCGATTGGGTTGGCGGTGCACTCGTACGGAGGGTGCGACAACAATATGGGGGGCGGGGTGCCTGACAACGTGGACCCAGGCGACCACTTTCATAAGAAGATTGCCTTGTTCAGGAAGTACAAGTTCTGCAGCGTTATGGAGAACAGCATCGCCAAGGACTACGTAACCGAGAAGCTCTGGGATGGCATGTTTTCTGGCTGCTTGCCAATATATCTTGGAGCACCGAATATAAACGAGTACCTGCCGGAACCTGGCGCCATCATCAACTATGGCGAGCTGGGGTAAGAGGAGTACGTGTTCAATCATGCCCTGCCGCTTCGCTCGAATCAGGGCCCGCTGAACCCTTGCTCACTGGTGCACACGATGCACTGCAAAATGCCCGACATTGTTTTACTACAGGTTTTTCATGTCACAGGTAAGCCAAGCTAGCATGGAGCGTGCTCTTGGGCACGTCCACCACCCGGGTTGGGAGGTTGAGCCCGCTTGCAGTGCTTTCGGAGGGACCAGTAGAACAGCAGGCAGAACAGGGCAACCCATGGCGAACGTAACATACACATTTCACAAGGCACATTTGCATCCCTGCCCAGGTTGTGTTCCCCGTGTGACTTTCTGTTGGGCGCCTGCACACTGTTTGGTCCCGTGTCGCTCACAGGAGCGTGGACAAGCTGATGGACGTGCTGGAGCACTTATCGACAAACCAAACGGCTTACGAGGAGAAGCTGGCTTGGCGGGACAAACCCCTGGAGCTGCTGAATCCGGCGTTTGCTAGACGGATAAGGCAGTACCAGCGCGACGGCGCCTGGCTGGTGCGGTGCGGCCTGTGCAGGCACGTGGCTCATAGGAAGGAGCAGCGAAGCGAACCAAAGCCTGTGACGTGTCTGTGGAACACGACCTGGCTGGAAAGATAGCTAGGGAGGATGCCAGTATGGGAAGCCGTATGGGCTAGGGGTCAGTAGGGGCAGGGGGGACCAGTTCTTGTCGGATGGGGGTTGGAAATCACTGGAAGTGGGGGGGTGAGGGGGAAGGCGGGGAGCTAGGGGTTAGGAGGGGAGAGTACTGTGTACTGTATACTGCGCACTGCGGGGGTTAGAGTACTGTGTACTGCGCTGGTACTGTCAGGCCTCGCATGCCCGGCAGCTGCCTTGCTCGCATGGATTGATTTCCAGGTGCCAGCAGTACCATGCATGCGGGCCATGTCTGCATGCATCACACGCATGCTAGCTACACAGGCGCACACAGGACAGCAAATCCGACCCCTGCTGGTATGTGAGGCGACCGAGTACAGAGCAGCAATTGATCAACTCGCGGTACATCGCTACACGCCACACCCTGCCTTCGTCGGGCGTTAGCGGTGGACAAATCCACACCTGCATGCACCTCGCCACTGCATGTGGTTTATCAGGAACCAGGCCACCTGGTATTCTTACCCCTGGCCCGGGTATCTGATGCACGTACGCCATGCTATGCAACCGAATGCACCTCTTCACCTCTTACCTGGGCCGTGCGCTTGGGAGACGAGTGAGACGCTTCGCCCCGCGTTGCTTGCACGCGCCACTCGCCAAACGCGCACAAGGGCCTTGTCCGCTTGTCCCCCAATTGGCCCTGCACGCACACGCCAACACATGGGGTTTGAAACCGGCAATTTACGATCGATTTGTGGTGAGCTTTCATTTGCTGGTTGCCCCCACCACTCCAACCGCAACCGCATGCACCGCTACCTGATTTCTTTGGTGCCTGGTGCTTCGACCGACTTTGAATGCGGAAATACTGAGCAGCAATCGCACATCACCCCTATTCACTGTGTGCGCCCGCATCAACTGCCCGTTCAAGTGCTTGGTTCATGCCCCCAACTCTTTGTCTGCCCAGCATTGCCTGCCCAGCATTGCCTGTCTATCATTGCTTGCCCAGCGTTGATGAACCAGATGTAAGACAATCTGTCAACGAATTGATGCATTCTGAGATCTGCCTGCGTTGTGCTGCATGCAGGATCCTACAATTCCTGATGGTGTCCTGCAGGTGCCGGTATGTGGCAGGCAATGAAGCTGATTGTGTGCTCTGCGTGGCTCCACCGTATCCCCCCCACTGCCCGTATCCCCTCCAGTGCATCTACATGCTGCTGGCGCGCATGCATGATTGCATGGGCACTGCCATGGAGACGCCATGCATTGATCGTGTGGCTACGTCCAGCTGCCACCAGATTCTCGTTGTGAACACGGCACCCTTAGCACGCTGTACGGGAATGCTCGGGTTATGGCTACAGGCGCGAGCCCTTTCTGGGGCGACTATTGCAATCAGCGCAGCAGCACCATAATCTGGAACCTGGAAGCGTTGTGGCAATCAGCTCAGCTGCACCATCAGCGGCACCATCAGCGTCTGAAGCCACAAGCAAGAGGTTTGCCAACGGACCTCGCCTCGGGACACGTGGCAGGTCCACTCCAGGAAACCCTGGTGAAAACGTATACCCCTCCTCCTGCCCTTCCCCCTCTCCTTGCCGTCACAAAATTTGGGGGGGCGCTCAACTGATCGGGGCTCCATCGGCGGTGCAGTGCATTTGCCGGTTGGGGTGGGCGGGCGGGGGGAGGGGGGGGACGGCGCCACTGGCAACGCGACATGCAATCCGCACGACTGCGCGGCGGCTGCACTAGTTGCACCGATGCACTGGCGCCCTGCATGCTCTGCCTCAGCTAGCTCACCACCCAAGCTTATTACGGGGCAGCGGTCGAGACCATGCATGGGGCTGTGTTCTTGACTCTGCGTGGGGCTGGCGCTGAGTGTTCGTGTGCCGCATGTAGCAGCAGCAGTCCCGCTCGCAAGAAATGCCTGCTGCGGTGTGGAACAGAGACCAAAGCCAAGCGTAGCCAGCTGATATGATGCAGGGCATGCAGGCAGGTGAAGCAAGTGGGGAAGTGACGTGTGTGCGCAAGCCTGCTGCCTGCTGCCTTGGGGGGAGGGCGCTGTTGCAGCCGCCGTGCGTCTGTCGGGTTTATGCCAGCCAGTGCATGCCGCAGCGATACTGTGCAACGCCTTGCCCACATCAGATCCCGGCGGATCATCCGCCGCACAGACTCGCATGCAGAAGAAAACATGCAGAATCGCCAAGGGGGCCCAAGGTGGCCCAAGGGGGCGCCCCCGGACGCGTGCCTGCCAGATGAGGCGAGCCTGCCTGCTGCGCGTGAAGGCTGCGCTGTATCAGGCTGTGCTGTACATGGAGGTTGTGCACGCACATTTGCAGAGGTTGTGCCAGTGAAATAAAGGGAGGTTAGGTGGCCACACAGGGCGCATGGTGCACACTGCGCAACATTGTGTACAGTTCGTCTTGAGCAAAACGATGTGGGCCATGAGCGGCGATGCAATTTGTGCTGCACAGATGCTAGGCATCAACACAACACCCAAATGGAGCCCGTAGGTGCGTCCGGTGTACTGCCCCACGCGCAATGTGCGCAAGTCAGATGGCGCTTAGCCCCCCCCCCGGGCTGCTGGTGCCGCCATGGCCAGCGCATGAATGCTGTGACCTTGAGGGCCACATACGTGCGCATGGATTGATGGGGGCAGCCCCCACCAGCACACCCACATGCGTAGGCGTGTCCGGCGCACCGCCGAGCGCTTAAATCGTATACGTACAGCGTGAACATCGTGGTCAGGAAATGTATTAGCTGCAGCTTGGGTGTTCATGAAAACACAGGAAAGTCGCAGGAGGGATGTGTGCAAGGCTGGAGGAGTTTCCCAAGGGAAATGCGCTGATCGACTCGAACGGCCATGCTGTGTCCACAGCTGTGGCGCATGGAGCAGGGGGCGCCCACACGCTGGCTTCCGCACCAAGAAGGAAACAAAATGCTCGGTCCACAGGTACCACAGGGACTCCAACACATTGGCCGCCATTCCAACTTGCACGGTTCACGTGCAAGCGTGTCTCGCACGACTCGCACGCGCGGGCGGGCGGGACACTGTGTGCTTGCTGGGGCATGCAGCTGATTGGAAGGTGGGCCCTGGCTGGGGTGGTTTCGTTCGCTGCCGCTCACTTGCGTGTTTGACTCTGACCTGTGGCCCAAGGTAGCTTGCCCCACACCCCCATGATGGGGGCAGGTACCACCAGCACACACCCGGTCACACATGGGGTGGGGAAGGCGTGCACCTAGGACACAGCTTTTGTATGCAAAGGCGTTTGCCCAAAGCGATCCTTGCATCCTGACTTTGAGAGGCACTGTAAAGTGTTGAGAGCTGGCTCCATTTACTGCAACGCCACACACTGAAGCGTACACGACAGACACATGCGTAACTTCCAGTGTGCCGTGCTGCAACACTGCTTGCATTGTCTAACGTGAACGGCGGCTCAAGTCTTGGCAGTAGTTGGCAAGGGAGCGTCAACAGGACAGCCTGCTGGCCTCTGATGACATGAAACCCCGGACAATTCTATGACACGGGGACTAAAAGAAAATAAAGGAGCAGAGAGGGCACGAGTCCTGCCAGGCCATCACAGGCACCATCACAGGCCATCACAGGCATCCTAAACCCTAAAACCCTAAACCCTAAACCCAGGTGGCAATTTGCACACGCGCCCAGAGTAGCATAGCCAGGACGCCCATACGCAACATACACTGCAACACTCACGTTGAGATGCGCCTCGCCCCACATGCCCGGCTCCACTGGATAGCGGTACATGATGGGCTCTGCCTCGGCAAGAGTGCTGCGGGCCTCTCTGAGGCAGACGGCGAGGTTGTTGCGGGAGGTCAGAGTATCAGAGTATCAGAGTGCTCCTCGCCCAACACACTTGTACACGCCTCCAATGCACGGCGGTACATGCGCAGGACGCTCCTCCCTCAACACACATGTACGTGCCTCCAACTCAAGGCGGTACATATGTACCGCATCCACCACCTTGACTGCCTCCGGAACGCCCACCTTGAGAGCCTCCTGTGCACACGTATGCCCACAGACGGCAGACAACAGCAACAGGGGTCAGTGACGAGCGGTTAGGGTTTCCTGGCAACTTGATGCAGTTTGTACACCCCCCATGCAGGCTTTAGACGCATGTGCATATGGATATATGGAGTATGGAGAGCATGCAAGTTCAATAATTTGTTGTTGTCTAACCGTGACTAAAGACTAAAGCCTGAGGAGGGGCTCTACCGTGTGAAAATGCCCAAACCATGTTTAGACGGGCCCAAACTTTTACTCCAAGTTAGTCCATGCATTCTGCTGCCAGGCGCATCCACATCACGCATCATTCGGCTGGGCCTGCTGGTGTAGGAGTCACTGTGCCTCAAGCGCCCTGCCCAGCAGTACCAGCGCCCACACGTTGAGTTGCCATGCCACCCGCGCGTATGCACGCATCGCAGTCACGCGCAACCGGCAAGCAAACTGGCATGCAGCGGCCGTTGATACGGTGCTAAAGCGCTGAGCAGTCTGGCCACTCCGCTGGAAGCATTTTTTTTTTTTTTTTTTTTTTCGGACGGGAAAGGTTACATAGCGATGGCCCCGCTGCCGAAGCAGGCAAGAGCAGGACAGGCAAGGCCGACCCCCAGCACCCTCA
>BDDA01000780.1:12308-22601 GCA_001662385.1 Chlamydomonas asymmetrica
TATGCGTACACGACACCGCCTGCAACCCTCCCAATGTTAAGCCATGAGGCACACTGCGGCCTCTGACGCGCTAGCTGCCATACATCAGTCAGGGTTGGGGTTGAGGCGTGCGCACGCGGCACTAGCGGCGCTAGAGGCATGGTCCAAAACCCCATACCCCAAAGTTTGAGCACAAACAAGGCACGCCTAAACCTCTGCGCCACAGCCTGGACACTTCAGACAAGGAGTGCCCGGGCCCCTGCCTGGATACGTGCGGCGGGCGGGGCCAAGGCCACCTCAATGCATGCAGGGAAACAAATCTTGTACACTTTCTTAGATTGCTTGTTTTGTGTTGGCGACCAGGTTTACGACTCCATGCATTACGATTGCAGCAACTGTGAATACTGCAGAACGCACTTGTGTGGTGTGTATGTACGTGTGAGAGCGCTTACATAGTACTGCGAGTGACTTGCCGAACATGTCCAACAGCACTATGGCAAATACAAGGGACAAGAAGGGTCCCTTAGCCGTAGTGATTGTTGCGCGTACCCCAACAGCAGTAGCTCATACCATCCTGAAGTGAAGTGAAGGAATTCCTGAAGTGAAGGGGTTCCGCAACGTTCAGTGTTCCTACAGACCGGATATGGGCCTTTTGATATGTATTCACTGGCACCGACTGGGATTCCTGGTGACGTTCCCAGAGGTGTTCCCAGCGTTCCTAACTATTTAGCCAAGATTCCTGGTCACGTCCCAGTTGCAGTCCACCGGGAAAGGGCGGGCTGTGATCCCAGCCGGGTCAGGCGTTCCTGGCAGTCCCCGATGCGCTTGGACAGCGACTGGTAAGACTCCCAGGCCAGGCGACTGGGAACGCGACTGGGAACGAACTTTTGGCGTGGGCCCTTAATTGCCACATTTCTAGGAACAATAAACCGACACCATGGCACCTCTAGGTGGACCCGGCGGTCTACTCTGCCCGAGGAGAAAAAATAGGTCGCACAGGTTTACACTCAGTAGTATGATCTGGGTTTCCCACCAGTCGCTACAGTCGCTACGTAACGAACCCCCTCGGAACGTGTCTGTAGTGAATTCTGCAGTGAATTCTGCAGTTTGCAGTGCGTGGCTGCACCCGTCCCCTGAGTCAAGCGCCTCATTTCCTGCAGTTATAGGAAGGCTCACGGGGAGAATATGTGATATGAAAGTACAGTGTGCTTGTGGAACTTATGCACGATCGAGCCTGGAGTGGTTGCGCCGCACTTTTCTGCATGCCATTATTCTGCACACGATGAGCAGATGTGGTATACACATACCCGTCAGGAGAAACCAATATGCTTTTAATAGCTCTGTACAGTTCTTGTGCACCCTACCGGGTGTGCGGCGCCTGCACGCGACCTGCTTTTAAGCGTATGGTCGCAAGTGCCAGGCTGTGCGCGCGGTGCGCACGATTTCAAGCTCTTGTGTGAGCCTATTATGACGTTATTGGCGCATAAACACAACTAAGAGCCCCTAACAAGCCCTGCGGCCGTGGTGGTAAGAATATGAAGGAATGGTTTCTAAAGTAGGCGGGGTTGGGCGGGTGCAGGTCTGAGCTCGAACGAGCGCCTCGAAAATCAGGACAACCATCCATCGAGGTCTTCAACTGTGCCGCCTCGTGGCACACCAGGTTAAAACGGGCGCGCGCCCGGCCGCACACGGCAGCAAAGAGCGCATTTTTCCATGCCAGAAAGTGCTCAGCAGGGTCAAAAAACTTCGCTAGGCTCTGGGGAATGGGAACACGCCGTCAAAGTTCAACCTGCAGTTTGGCCGCTTTCGAGTGATCCCCAGGCCCAGTTGATGTTAAGTCTGCCCAGTTGACTCATACTGAGAGTATCATGCATACGCACCTGGTCCGTCCAACGCCGTCCAAGCAACCTAACGACAGACCGTCCATACATCCGCACCAACCAGCAGCGTGGCATACTGCTGCAGGTCCTGGGGCAAATTTACATGCCACGCAGACACCTCCTGCAAAGGGAAATAAGAAGCATGACGCAAGGTAAGGTGAGTGGCAAGCTCGTTCCTCTAACCTGCTCTCAAGCAGGACGCTAACTTCACCATGATCCACGCCTCGAAGACATGACGTCCCAACGTAATACACAGGCCTACCGTCGATGTCCAAGCAGACATGCTCCTGCTTTCTGGAGTTGGTAGGGTTGTGGACAGGGACGGGGTAGATGGGAATGGACCTCCATTGCTGGCAGACAAAGGCTTGGTGATGTCTTCAACGTAACTTCGGAGGGTATAACTTATCTTCATATTTGGCAGCATCGGTCAACTCGGCTGCCGATGCCTTGAGTGTTGTTGGGCCGTGGCGCCCACCAGGAGCTCAGTTGCACTACTTGCACAGTAGGAACAAACACGCCTGTCAAGACTTTGGTGCCCAGCAGGCGAGCAAAATAATGTTTGGTTTTCAGGAAACAAGGAAAGAAACAGGTAAGAGCAGATGTATGTGCATACAAGATAGATGACAAGAGGGTTTACTGGAACTGGAACTGGGAATTACATCTATCGGTTGGAATGAACCCGCCCGCAAACGGGCGGGATAACACAGGCTGAAAAGCCAGCAACCGCCTTCCAATGGAAGAAGCAGCCCAGCGCATGCCTGTGTGTGTGTGTGTGTGGGGGGGAGTCACAGCGTGCGATACAAGCTAAGGGACACAAGCAACGGCACCGGACACACATACATGCATACGAAGGCCACTGGCCCAGACCACTTAGCCATGCAGGCGCAACTGGGCGATCTCGAACACAGCATTCGCCACTAGCAGCGGTGCTTTATAACGCAGCATGACTGTTAGCCGGGCTTGCACCACCAGCTAGGGGAGTGGCGAACACATCAGGGTTTACTTTTTAGTCAACCAGCACATTTCACATTTGAGAAAACCTGCACAAGTGCCTTGGCATTATAGAAGTGGCGCTGCGGATGGATGCAATTGGGACGCTGACGTGTGCCATGCTGCTTCCTGTTGCATGCATGTGCATAATGGTGTTGGATCAGTGGGCGCCATGCAGGTGACGCCAATGGGAACGCCTGTTGGCTTGCTTGCTTGTGCCTACTGTGTTGGCCTTGCTCGCTTTCCTCGCCTTTCTTTTGTCCTTGTCCCTGTCTTTGTCCCGGCCAGGTTTCCGGGCCACAGGGGGTCAGCCTCGTCCTATCCTGTCACCGCCTGCCTTGGCAGCGGTGTCCTAGCCTGCAACCGTTCCCGTCCAAAAAAAAAGAAAAAAAAATGCGACTGCAGCATGCAGGCGATGCATGCGCATGGTCCCGTCTGCGGACCCGAGTGAAGCTACATCAGGCCTGCTGCCAGGTGTGACCACTGGGAATCCATCAATCTTCAGAACTCTCAGTATCACAGGCGGGTCTTCTGTTCGTACTCTTCCCAGTAGTTTCACCTACCTGTGAGACCGCTCGCTACAGCTGGGCAGCGGCAGGACGATGAGGGGCCGGCCTTTAGTTGCACGGTGTTCTTTGGCTTTACTTTTCCTCACGCTTGATAGCGCAATAGCATACACTGTCAGGAGGCATCTACAAGAGGACGCAGCTGGAGGGAGCGGAGGTGTGCAGGGTCCAAGCGAACATCACGGTCCGCATCACGCCACGTTCGTCAGCCTTTTACAGGAGAACAGCGGAATATACAAAAGCGGTCAGGACAGGGAGAAGTACAGACGCGATATTATCGTCACTGCAGGTCAGTGCTGCTCAGTGCTTGAACCTTAAGGCAGCCTGTCTGGATGGAGTTATACCGGCTTGCCCAGGTGTACACAACTTGCCGCTGTTGTCTGTTGGCTGTGGGCGCCGTCCCAAGCACATTTTGCGATGTGTGTAATATCTTACTGTGTGCACAGTAGTCTTGGGCTCCAGTTTCATACAAGGACGATGCGCAATGACTTGCAGACTCGTTGCGTCGGGTGATTTGTCGGGTGTACGAATGGGTGCACGCATGACTCGGACTGGGCACTGCAAGGGACCACGAGCATGCTGAGCGGTTAGCGGCAGCCTGATGCATCAAGTTGTCGGCCTGTGTATGTGTGCATCAGAGGTTTGTGTGTGCATCAGAGTTTTCAAACATCGGCGTGGTGGTTGATTGGAAACACCATCATCATAGGCAGTACGTTTTGTCAGAGTTGCTGGGCCCCACCCCCAGGTGCAGTGGTCCCAGGGTATGTGGTTACGGTCCACAGGTTTTGTCTTAAACAAAATGGACCCAAAGCCAGCTCAGTACGTACTGGCATGGCAGTGTACGTGCGCTTGCCAACATCACTGCCGTGTGTGTATGCAAACGTGTTGGCGTCTTCTTCCATCATCTAATGTGTGTTGCAGTGAACCATGGCTACGTTGAAGTGGCCCGCAACTTCATCTGCAGACTCCGCAAGGTTGCGGACTACGCGTTTGTCGTACTGGCACTGGACCACTTGGCAGCGACTGCCATGGAGCAAGATGGCGTTCCAGTCATCCATGGCCCCAAGCTGCTGGGCATCAAGGCAGTCCCGACGGAGTCTGTCAACTTCAACGACCGCCAGGCATTCACCGCAGTGACGCGGATGAAAATGATAGGCGTGCGCAAAATCCTGGAGCTTGGCTACAACGTCCTGTTCAGTGATGCAGACGTCGCATGGCTGGCAGATCCTGTCCCGCACATCAGACGCGACATTGACTTTTCCTTGCAATGGAACTACTGGGGGGGCTACTCCCTGCCTGATCCCGCAGACCCTCAGAGCATGGCCTATCTCAAGGAGCTCAACACCGGCTTCTACTGGTCAGTTTTCTTCTCAGTAAGGGGTGCTTCACACAGTAAACTGGTTTCGGGTTCGGGTTCGCTCTGGATAGGATAGCCCCCTAACTGGTTAGGGGAGCTAACCAGTTCGGATCCCCACCGGCACCCTACTGACTCACCCTACTGGTCACAGTCAGTGCGTGCCGGGCAGAGTGTCAAGAGGTGCCTCATGCCGAGCGCGCGGCTGTGCACGGCGCACGCATGAGTGCGTTGACACACCGACATGTCGACTTCGTTGCTCACATGCATGGGTGCAATGCGTTCCCGCATGCATGTCAGCGACTGCATCCAACTATTCAGTCTTACACCACATGGAGTAAGGGGACCCTCAGGGAACGGCACACCCGGGCAGCCTGGCGCAGGCGTAGGTGGTCACCTCTTTCCCTCTTCGAGGAAAAAAGTCCGGCCACGTCACAGTCTTGCTCACTCCTACGTTCGTAGCTCATGAACTGGGAAGCCGCAGATGCCGAGCTGCCATGCATGCCTTTTGCCAGTGCATCATGAATTGTATGCTGCCTATTGTTGCGGCGATCACTGTGGCAAGTCACAGGCTGTAGTGTTGTAGAGGGACAGTGCGGCCATGCGCACATAGCGTTGCGGCGGCCAAGTGGCCGATCACCGACCGGAGTCAGATGCAGTGGCTCACGTGCAAGCCTGTCCTATCAGTGTATCTAGACACAAAGGCATCTGGCAAGCCATCCCGCACTGGGTTTGACACAAGGCGGAGAGAGGGAGGGGGGCCGGGGCCAATTTCCCGGCTGCTTGCCAACCCCCAATCGTCCCATGCAGCCCCCTTTAGACCCCCCGATTCCCCTTCGCGCTACGATCCTGCATGCGTCCCATCTGGCTCAGTGCTGCATTCATGCATGCGTGCCAAGGCGCCGACACACAAGCTCATAATGTGGCACTCACACCTACCTTTAGTGGCGGCTCACATGCTGCACGCGTGCATGCCCGTACGTGCCATGCAGGGCCAAGAGCAACCCCCAGACAATGAACGTCTTCAACATGGTCATCCACGTCATCGACGCCAAAGAGAACGAGGGCAACACCAAGGAGGACGACCAGGACATCACCATCAACCTCATCGAGTTCTGGATGCAGGTCGGCCGGGCCGTGTATGTCAACACGCGCAACGGCGTCGTGCCTCCCCACGACTTCCTCATGAACCTCACGAAGCCGCTCGGGGAGGCCTGGCCGGCGCTCACGTGGGGGCTGCTGGACCCGCTGCTCTTCCCGAACGGGTGCCTGTACTTCACATATGCGCGCGGTACGTTTGAGGAGCGGTGTAAGAAGGAGGGGCGCGCCCCGGTGATCGCGCATGCCAACTACTTGGTGGGCCAGGCGGAGAAGCGGCAATACATGCAGGAGCGAGGCTTGTGGGAGGAGCAGTGCGTGGCGAGCCTGCACAAGGGCTTCGCTTTGTAACCTTCCCCGTCCGAAAAAACAAAACAGGGGGGCGCATGCGTCCGGCACCGCGACTGCCGCCAGGCGGCAATGAGTCTCGCGCTCGCGAGCGCGTTTGGTGAGCGGCGTGTCACACGGATGTACACACCCAAAATCACATGTCCCTTGCTCAAACACCGACGCATGCACTCACACACCCATGCCCTCAGGTGCAGTATCCAGCCTGACGTATGCGCACACTTCATAGCCCCACGGAAAGCAATCCAACTGAACACACACAGACATGCACACACCCGCACCCGCACCCGCACACGCGCACGCACGTGCTACCGCAAACGATCGTTTCTTGTTCCCCACTTGAGCGCCATAAGCGCGTATCCCTCACTGAACGCACACAGGACTTGCGGGTTATGCATCAGGTCGGCGCATGCATTATTACCGTAGGTAGGCGCATGTACTAGGCAGGCCTTTGTCAGTATGTAGGCATTACCGAATTGCATCAGTGCATGAGACCCGACGCGTCCACACCGTGCGTGTGCTCCAGCAGCTTCACACAGGTGCCCTTGCGGCGAAAATTGAGCGTGCATGAACGGCCATAGTCCAGGGAGGGGCTTTGCTTGGCGCTTTCCACATGGGAAGAGCCATGCAGCGAGCGTGCGGCATGCATCATGGTTACCGGGAGCACGGGTGAGGTTGTGTGGTTGGCAGGCCTGCCCAGGCTTACGCCTGTCCCTGCCAAACATGCGTAGTAGCGTATATGCTGCACCGAGCAAAGGAAATCAACGAGCCAGCGGGCGTGCGGTAATAGCACATTGCTTACATAGATGATGGCCGGTGGCAGGAGGGGGGATGCTGGCGCATCAAGTGTGTTGATCACCATCCGGTCAACGATGCGTGGGTCCTAAGTAGCCACCACATGGCCTTGCGAGCCTCGTGTGCTTACAAATGTTGGATTCCCATGGGGCCCTGCAGTATGCTTTCCGTGGGGCCGTGCTGTGTACTTGTTATGCGTGTGATGGGAACTGCACCTGAGGGTGGGCGAGGTGTCCGGGCTGAGCTGGCGGTTGTCGCGGAGAGATAGAACAACAGTCTGATGGTCTGAGCCCCATGTGCGCGCACTACCTGGCTTTGCCGCTTGACGCTGTACAGTAGTACTGTGAGGTTGGAGCCTGCTGCACATTGATGCAGATAAAGTCCGAAACCTCCATGCGTTATGCTTGATCACTAAGCTTCATGCATTGTGGTGTCACTGTATCCAATTGTGGTGTCACTGTATCCAATCGGCCCTGGAAGAGCGGGTTGCACGAGCAGGTTGCCTCCGGTGTACATTGTGCAGCTAGCTGGCTGCCTTTTTTCATTATGTGATCATGGCATTTCTTTGATGCCCGCTCGCACACGCACCACCACACACACCACGCCCCTTCATGTTCACTAACAAACGGCATCCATGAATGGCCTGATTGGCCAAGTGATGTAAAGTCAACCATGGCATCTCCTTGCATTCAGTTGGGTGGCTAGGTGCTGAGCTCGCCTGAGGTCCCGACGCACACGCTTACGGCCTCGCCTTAGGAGAAGCGCACAGCTGTAATGTGCTTCCATTTGGGTTGGAATCGGAATCCTGGTTGGAATCAGCCAGTCCTTGAATCGGCCAGGTCGGTTGGTACAGCCTCATCACCAATGACCGCAGCAATTGCACGTTGCACGTTCAGGAATGCTAAGTGGATACGGTACGCAAGGGCATGGATGCAAGGGCATGGATGCAAGGGCAGGTGAGCCACAGGTGGCCATCGACTGGTTCCTGGCCACCAACAAGCACCACTAGCTACTCAAGAGTTACTCCGCCATCACCCTCATCACCCCATTATGCTGTTGATTGTGTCAGGCAGAGCGCCCAAGGGGCATGCCGTGTGATTTCCGTGGGGCCATGTTGAATGTGATTTGCTGCACTCATCCGCTTGTGGCCATGCATGATGCTTTTGCTGATGTACTGCACTAAGCCCTTGTGTCCCTCTTGCACACCATATGCATAGCCTGGTGACCCTCTTCTGCTTGCCTGGTCCCCATCTGGGGGGAGCACGGGCCGCGTGGCCAACACGCTCCTGATGTAATATAACGTCACCCCTCAGCCCTGAGCGGCACAGTCGGCCATTGCCAGCTGTAAGCACCTGCATGCTGCTGAGCAAGTGTACCCGTTGCCCAGCCTCATGCAGTGCAACACAAAGCAGGCCCCCCTCGTGTATCGCATCCTGGCACGCATTGTCAGTCGGCGCCATGATAGTGACGACCTGGACTGCCTGTATCCTCCACCCGCACTTTCATCTACACACTGCTGTGATACCCTGCTTGTGGCCCTGGGCCTTGCGGGCGGCCCAGCGCTGCTGACGAGTACAGGCCGATCCAAACAACACCGAACTGTTTCCAGTTGACGCGTGTGGACGGCAACGGCACACCTGCAGGCACCTCATCACTGTATGTGGTTTACCAGGATCTAATGTATGCGATGCTATGCACTCGAATGGACCTCTTCACCTCTTACCTACCGCTAATCCATTGCCGCGTAGTTGGGGACTGTGACGGTTTTCACCCACCGTGCTTTTCATACCGCTCGCCACACGCGCAAGAGCCGCCTTGTCCGCTTGTCCCCCAATCGGCCCTGCACGAGCCGTCACATGCGTCTTTAATCCCGCTTGATCCTAATTTTCGGTGAGCTGTGGTCGTTGCTCACGCCACTCCCAAGCAACCGCGTGTACCGCGTGCACCGCCGCCGTTCCTTTTGCATTTGGTTCTGTGACCAGGACTGCCCACGAACGACCAAGCCATTGTGTGTCACCTCCAAACACTCCGTGCGCAAGCATCAACCGCTCGTTCAAGTACCGTGCTTGGTTCATGCCCCCCACCTCTTTGCCTGCCCAGCATTGCAGGCAGAATTGCACGCACCCCATTGCATCCCCACGCACTGTGTGTCCCATTGGCCATCCACGCGTATGCATGCGACCTTGGTGGCGTTTGCTACTTTGCCCAAACTGCACCCTAACTACCTCACTGCTAGAGGCTTGCCCTAATCAGAGCGAGTTGTCTGCTGCACGCCATGTGGTTTCACAATCGGGGGCTGGCACCTGCACCTCCCAATCGCCTCGCCGCACTGCTCGCTGCGTTCTTCGTCGCCTGCATGCATGAGCGGCTATGCACCACTCACACACCACGTACAGCCCACTCATGACCACCGACCCACCCTCACAGCCTGCGGGGCCACTAGATGCACCGGATGAAGACAAGCCATCAATCCATTCAGCCGTTAATCAATCAAGGGGTCAGTGCATTTGAGCTCCGCCTGTGCCGTTGTCCATACGACCATACAGGATCCTGTAACGCCCCTTGGCGTCCTGCAGGTGCGAATGTGTGTCAGCCAAGCAAGCTGGTTGTATCCCCTGCATGGCTCCTCCGTATCCCCTGCATGACTCCACCGTATCTCCTGCATCGCTCCTCCGTATCCCCTGCATGGCTCCTCCGTATCCCCTGCATGGCTCCACCGTATCCCTCCGCTGCGCGTATCCCCTCCGCCACCCGTATCCCTTCCACTGCATCAACATGCTGCTGGCGCCCATGCATGATTGCATGTGCACTGCCATAGAGACTGCCACGCATTGACCGTGTGGCTACACCCAGCTGCCACCAGCTTCTCGTTGTGTGCGTCACGACTCCCTTAGCATGTTAGTTGTGTGGGAATGCTCTGGTTAGATGCTACAGCTCATGGTGTTTCAGGCGCGACTGTTGCAATCAGCGCAGGGGCACCGAAAATTGCAATCCCGAAGCGTTCTTGCAATCAGCTCAGCAGCATAAGTAGCGGCACAGGCATCTGAAACCCAGAAGCAAGGTTGGATTGCCCAGCGGACCTGGGGGCACCTGGACCCTCCAGGAAACCCTGATGGTGGCAACACATGCCCCCCTCCCCTCTCCCCTCTCCCCTCTGCCTCCCCTCTCTCCTCGCTCTCCTCTCCCCACTCCCTCCCCACTCCTTGCCGTCAGAAACCCTGCGGGGCGTTTGATCAGGCGGGGCTCCAGCGGGGCATTTGCCGGCTGGGGCGGTGCTGGTGGG
>BDDA01000780.1:23570-50229 GCA_001662385.1 Chlamydomonas asymmetrica
TAGTTGCATGCACTAGTTGCAGACTCATGCACTGACGCCCCGCATGCGCTTTCTCAGCCTGCTCACCACCCAAGCTGATGGGGTTGCATTTGTGATCATGCATGGGGCTGTGTTCTTGACCGTGCTTGGCGACTGGCGGGCCTGTGTTCTTGACCATGCATGGGGCTGCTGCTGGCTATGTGTCGCATGCAGCAGCAGTCTCGCTCGCAAGAAGCGCCTGCCGTGGTGTGCATCGAAGGGAGACCAAAGCCAAGTGTAGCCAGCCAATATCGTTCAGGGCGTGCAGGCAGGTGAAGCAAGTGGGGCCATGATGTGCATGCGCCACACATCACCCAACAAAAACAAATGCGCAAGCGTGCTGCCTGCGTGTGGGGGAGAGGCGGTTGCAGCCGCCGTGGGTCTTTCAGGTGTGTGCCAGTGCATGCCGCAGCTTGATACTGTGAAAGTGTGCAGCGCCTTTTGCCCACATCGGATCCCGGCGGATCGTCCGCCGCACGGACTCGCCTGCAGGATCGCCGAAGGAGACGGCGCCCCGGCGCGTGCCTGCGTTGTGAGGCGAGCCTGCTGCACGTGATGGCTGCGTTGTATGCATTCCTCCATCACGAAGGTTGTGCCAGTGAAATTAAGTGAAGTTGGGCGGCTACACCGGGCGCATGGTGCACATTGTGCAAGATTGTGTACAGACTGCCTTGAGCTAAGCGATGTGGGTCATGAGTGGCGATGCACTTGAGCTGCACAGATGCACTGCGACATCCGCATTGCAGTTCGCGCCCCGAACCCCACGTACATAATACACATCGTGGCAACGACATTATATACGGGTTGCACCTCATCTTTTATTAAGTCAAGGAATAGAACTGCTGGAGTCTTAGCCCTTCTATCACACGTCCACACACCAAACCACCTGGGTTACGCGCAATCCGCATCGGTACTTGCCAAGCTTAAACGCGGGGCTGGCTCGTGCGTGAATCGTTAGTTTGTGCATGTGGGTGTCTGCTATGAGCTGGGCGTGTTGAAGCCGCAAGCCGGCGGGCTGGGCCCTTCCGGGCCTGGTCACTCGCGGTTGACGGCAGGGCAATGGACGACCTGGGAGGCGACATACGGAAGTTGCTGCAGGACCTTTCACAAGCTTCCGGAGCTCCTCCTGATGTCAAGGTGCGTCTCGTGACCTTTGTCTCCTCTGCAGCTCCCTCTGTGACAGGCCAGCACACAATGAACAGTCGTAGATCGGCTGATTCTGCCACTCCACAACCGACTGTGCTTTGTTGCGTTAACCTTCGTTACTGATGCTTTACTTGTTGCTGCCTGCAGGCTGCATCAGCAAATGCCTTGGCTCAGCTTTTTGAGGGTGCAGGTCCAAGCCTGCTTGCGCCGCACACAGCCGTTGTGGACCACCTGCAGCGCCTGAAGGTACACTGCTGTGCCGTCCTGTGTTTTAAGCATCATATGCCCTGTCTTGGCCCCAACAAGTTTCGTTACGGTCAGGTATCCTGCCGGCGCAGTGCTTGTGCGACCCACAAAAACAAAGCTTGCCACGGGTATCACCTTGTTTGCTGTGCCTTGAATGCATTTCACTTTGTCGTTTGTGCAGGGGGATGCAAGCGTCCCGGTCAAGCGGGCTGCAGCACAGATCGCTGGTCAGGCCGCGCTGAAAATCACAAATCCCCGGACCCTGCAGTGCACCGCGGCTTGCTTGCAGGTGGGTACGACTCTGCGCTTGTGTCGTGTTTCACGTGCACGAGCTTTGACACGCTGCTGCCTTGAGTGCTAACTTGTCCCCTTGTGGTGTGCGTGTTTGGTGCTTAACGCAGGATCTGTTGACCGACCCTTCCTCGCTCGTAGCCAGGGAGGCTACGTTGTCCGTAATATATCTGCTTAGGGCAGGCTTGGCGCTCTACGCTTTGCATGTATGTAACAGTCAAACAGTACTGGCTTTGCCTCGTCCAATCTCGGCCACAATCTAGCCGTGTGCCACTGACTCACGGGGGTGGTACTGAAGTTGAGCTGCGTGTTGAGGACCGTGAGAAGGGCGGCGGCAGCAGCCTATGCTTGATGTCTGCGTTATTTTGTCTTGTGCACACCTTTGCAGCCCGAAGACGCAGCGACGCGCTCAGCATGGGAAGCCGTGCTGCGCTGCCACGCTTCAGCGACCAGCGTTGGCGTGACGCACGCCAGCAATGCTGTTCGAATGGCTGGTGGCCGCCTGGCAGAAGCCACTTACTTGTTGTTCACTGCAGAGGCAGCGCCTTCGGTTCCAGGTATCAACTGACACACATTTCTTGTCATCCTGTTAAAGTTTGCGCACAAGGTTGTGAAGCGCTTCTTGCTGCTGGTATGGTGCCAGTGCGACGTGTCCTTGTTGTGGTGTGATGGAGACAGCTTGCGTTGTGATGTGCTTGCCAATTGTCCTTCACTGTGGACAGGGCTGCAGCTCGATCCTGCAACGAGGCTTCCAGGAGTTGTGCAGCTCGCAGCCTCAGCTGACGCCTCCCTCAAACTTTTGCTGGAAGCACTCAAGCCGCCGACAGCAGCAGCAGCACCGCCAACATCGACCTTGCTGGTGGTTGGAGCCCTGACAACAATCGCGCTGCAGCGAGCAACCCCGTTCGGGAAGATAGCACTATTCCTGAGCAAGCTAGCTTCAGAAGTGAGACCTGTGAAGTGCAGCTGCCTTTGCACAGCTACATGTATTCGCATCTTGAGGACAGACCCGATGTGTACGTGCTGTTCAACGTGTACGTGCTGTTCCTGCTGCGCACGGCATCGTTGCATACACTGGCCACGGCGTCTTCCCACACATCGTTATGGGCAGCTAGCCTGTAAACAGCTTGGTGTTTCGAAGCTCTGTCCAGCGCGCCAAGGCAAAAGAGCACTCAACAGAGTACTCGCTCTTGCTGTGCCTGTGCTGAAGACGCTTGCCATCAGAGCAGGCCTTGGGTCGGTGCTGTGCCAATCTGAAACACAACTCAGATAACTACGGCCTGATGAGCACTGTGATATGTGCTGGAGTCTGTACCTGTATTTCCACACGTCGCTCTCTTGGAGCTGCGTATCGTACGTCCACCCACACTACGCTTGTGCTCGCGACGCACCCATGGCATGATCTCGCCAAAACGGCAAGCCAACCTGCGACAGCTGCCTGTTCATAATCTTGACAGTGTGTGATCTCTGTGGGGGCGTGCACGTGCACCCACTCACACCACTGCACATGCACCTGGCAGCGGCAGGGGAACGCGGACGCGTGATGCCAGCCAGTAGTGATGGGGTGCGTGAGGGCGTTCGGCGGGCAGGGGGCACGCAACCAACGGGCGCCATCGCACTCGCAGTACATATGGGCAGGCGCGTTGTGCATACGCGGCCTGGCCTGGCAGCAGCGTGCGGGCATGTGGGCAGGGGTCCTGGCCATCTCAACCCGATGGTTGGCCGCGCGCACACTCGCATCCGCCACACCACATGCGGCCGCATCTGCCAGCACCTGCCCTGCCCACATGGCTGCTGTCACATTGTTTCATCGGTGTGTTAAAGATATTGCATCCCGTGGGGTCGTGGAGTGTGCAGTGTGCATTGGTGTGTGTCATTGCAGTACGGGCGTTACGGGGCCATGATGACCCCTGCAAGCATGTGTGGTTGCTGGATGCAGGAAGGAATGTACTGGGTTGGGCTGGCTCGTGCTGGAAGCCTGGTTGCTGGGTGGCGCATGTGCAGTACATGGTCCTATTCGCTACAAATCCCCCCCCTAGGCGCGTGTGCATGTGTGACTTCCCCCCTTGCGTAGGGGCATTGCCCTCAGCACGACCCACATGGTGCACGCACACCTGCATGCGCACCATGCCCCTACAGGGGGCTGCGTACTGCCCCCTTTCGCATCCCCCTCCTGCCAGCCCCGGCATCCCTTAACGCTGGTTGGTTTTCTGCGCTTGGAGCTTTCCAACCCCTGCAGACATTCCCATATAGAGGCGGACAGATAGCACTCGCGTAAGGGAGGCAAGCCGCAACAGCACACCGACAGCGGCGATTGCCACTCACAGCAGCAGTTGCCATTAACAGCAGCGGTCGCCACTGACAGCGGCGGTCGACACTGACAGCGGCGATTGCCACTGACAGCGGCGCGTGCCACTAGCAGTGGCGCAACGGGGTCATTAGAGCAGGGTCAATAGAGCGGGCGGGGTCATGGCGCCCGAGGGGGGATCAGCGAACGGTTAAAAAGCACAGCGCGAGTTGAACGCACCAGTCAAGGCGCTGGCCTGGGGTACACCTCTAAACGGAATCCTTACTCAAGCTGGCAGTACATGCAGTGCATGCTCAGGATAGGAGGGGGGCCAATCAGTATTGCATTGCATATTGCATGGTTACCATATGCACCCGAAGCTGACTGCGTCTGCCAACTTCTGTTGTGCGTGTGCATGCCTGTGTGCATGTCTGTGTGTGTGTGCCCGTGTGTGTGCGCGCCTCTATATTCCTGTGCTCCTCTGCTCTCAGGGCAACTACACGACGTCCGGCAGCCCCGATGGCTTCAGCCGCGGCCCCGCGGCCGTCTCGGTCGGCAACGCGCTGCGCAACGCGATGTCGACGCTGCTGCGCAGCCGGCTGCCGGCGAGCGTGCCGTGGCGTGATAAGCTCGTGGCGGGGCTGCGCGCCATGAACGCGGGCGGCGCGGCGGACATCGCGCTCAAGTACATCGAGCGGCAGGAGTATAAGGAGAGGTAGGGGGCTGGTGGTGCATCACCAATTCACCACATCTTTTGCCGTGCCTGAACCTGTGGGTGGGTGTGGGGCGTGTGGGGGTGCTCAATGGGGCTCTGAGTGGACACACTGTGCTACGCGTTCACGACGTTTCCAGCACGCAAAGTGCTCGTGAAGCATTCCGGCACGCAAACTGCTCATGAACCCAATCTGTGATCGATGGGTGTGCGAAACCAAGTAGTGAGCTTGGCTAGACAGGTGGCATTCGGTTGTCTGGCAGGCCGCTTGTGGATGGCGCAAGGCAGCAAGCCAACACGCAAATTAATTCAACATTGACACTGACACAAAGGCCTTTCCCACGACTGCCGACGTAACCCCCTCCCGCACGCGTTCGCAGGCTGAAGAGCGGCGGCCGCGACAAACGCCCCGCCGACGCCCTGAACGCACCCGCCGCTGCAGCCGCGCCTTCAGCACCCTCAGCAGCAGCATCGGCACCGCCCGGCAGCGGCGTCGTGTTCACTGCCGGCGCCGCTGCCACCCCAATGCTCGGAGCCCGGACCGGCGTGGCTCCACCCCCGATGGGGGGTTCCGCCGTCACCACCCCTGGAGCAAACGAGCCGGGGTCGAGCTCGAAACGGGCGCGTCTGTCTAAGGAGGGCGTGACCCACCTGGCCAGCTTCTCGCGGCCGCAGCACTCGCCGCAGCTGCTGCTGGCGCCGCTGCCCGTGGACCCCCGTATGGGGGGATCCCAACCGCTTGGCTACCCCCCTGCGCAGCACATGCAGATGGCCCAGATGGGTCAGGGGCAGCAGGCGCCGCCGCTGGACCCGCGGCGATCTGGGTCGGGCACCTTCCCGGCAGCCATCGTCCAGCCGCAGCCGCAACAGCAGCCGCTGCAGGTGGCGGTGGACCCACGAGCTGCACGGCAGCAGGAACCGCCACCATTTGGCTTCCCACAACATCAGCAGCCGCAACAACTGCAACAGCCGCAACAGCAACCACAGCCCACCTTCATCCTGATGCAGCCTGGCGGTGGCGTGACGCCGTTGCACATGCAGCCCGGCGCCGCCCCTGCCATCCCGCCCGCCATCCCTCAAGCCCCGCCCCCGCAACAGCAACCGCTGCCCACCGCTGGCAGCGTCTCCCCGCTCGTCCCTTTCCCCTCGCAGCCGCCGCAGATGCCGCCCGGCACACCCGCGTCGCACGTGCAGGCCTCGCTCGTCGCGCACACGCTGCTGAAGGCCGCCGCGATGATGGTTTCGGAGCCGTCGCCGGCGCCGCCCACTCCTGAGGCGGAGCTCGGAGAGATCCGCGCGGTCGTCGGTGTGATGGCCAACGACGACACGATGCTCGTGCCCTTCCTCTCCTCTCTCGCGGGGCAGAATCCCGCCATCATCGCAGACCTCGTGCTCGGGCACCTTCCGGCGCTGCCGCCGACGCTACCGGCCGCGTTTTTACCAGCGGATGAGCCCACGCCTGCGCCGGCACCTACGTCTGCTGCTGCCCCAGCTGCTGCCCCCGGCCCTGCTGCTGCTTCAGCGGCGTTCGTGCAGCAGCCGCACCCGCAGGCACCGCCGGTGGTCGCAGCGCCGGTCGCGGTGGCGCCTGCCGGCGCCGAAGCCGTGAGCATCGGCGTTGCGGCCGGTGCTGCCGCAGCCGCAGCCCAGCAGCCGGCAGTGATGATGCCGCCAGGCGCGATCGTGCGAAGTGCAACGCCTCCCATGCCACAGCCAGCACCCCTAGCGGCGGCGGCGCCACCTTCAGAGCCAGTGGGGAAGGGGTTATTAGGGACGGGCATTCCGCCACCTCGTCCCCCGCCCGGCCCGCCGCCGCCGCACTTGCTGCTGGGCATGCAACAGCAGCAGCAGCAGCCGTTCAGCGGGCGCCACGCGCTGCAGCCCGCGCCAAGCGCCCGCCGCGCCTCCCTGGCGCTGCTGCAGGCGCCGCCCGCCGGCCCCATCCGCCCGCGCGACCTGCCGCCCGCCGCGCTCAACGCGGCGGCGGCCCGAGGCGCCGCGGCTCTGAAACCGACCGCACCGGCTCCGAGACCATCCATCCTCACCCTGCGTGCGGAGCCGCTGGCCCCCCAGGAGCTCCACGAAATGCTGCTCGCCTCCGTGCGACGGCTGCTCGCCCGCCATCGGGCGGTCTCGGTTCCGGTCTCGGTTTCAGCGCCATCCTCATCATCATCATCGTCATCCTCGTCCCGCCGGCCCGCCGCTCAGCGCTTCTTGGAGGGCTCGCTGGCGCGGCTGGCGGCGCGGCTGGACCCGGGCGACGCCGTCTGCGACGAGCTGCTCACTTACGCGGTGGCCGAGTACTCCTCTGGCGGCGGCCTGGAGCTGGCGCTTGCGTGGCTCACGGCGCTGTTCGTGGCGGAGCGGGTGCGGGAGCAAAGCGCGCAGCGGGCGCAGCAGGTGAAGTCGGAGGAGCACCAAAACCATCCCTCTCACGACCTTCCTCGACATCCTCATCCTGAGCAGCAGGCTGTACAGGAGGATCATCAAGACCAGCAGCAGCAGCAGCAAGGGCAAGAAGCAGGCGCGCGTGGCGTCAAGCGGGAACGCGAGCATACCAATGAGGGCGGCACCGACGCAAATGCCGACATTGGCAGTGGCGCAGGCGTTTCTGGCAGGCACGACGCGAAGGCTGAGCCGCAGCTGCCAGAGCAGCATCCCGCTGCTGGTGGCGCGGGGCCGGCGCCAGCCGCGGCCCCGACCGCACCACACATATCTGCGTCGCCCGTACGTGGGACCGTTGGCGGCGGCGACGTAACAATGGCGGAAGCTGCGCCCGAGCAGCAGCAGCAGGACGGGGGCGACACGGCCATGCAAGAAGCAAGCGGGGAGGGCGGGCAGCAGCAGCAGCTGAGCGCAGTCGCAGTGGCGCTTGAGCGGGTTGCCGGTGACGAGCCTATGCCTGACGCCACGCAACAACCCGCGCCGACGCCGTTGCATACGGAGGATCATCCTCAACAACAGCAGCAACAGCAGCAGCAGCAGCAGCATGGTGCTGGCGGCGATGGCGACGACACGCTCACAGGTCCCAGCCATACCACCGCTCCAGATGCACCTATCAACAGCGGAAGCAGCGGCGCGGTTGTCGCCGTCGCTGCGGCTAAAGCCGAGGCCGAGGGCAGCGTTGCTGCCGGCGGCGACCACGACAGCGCCGGTGACGCCGACGGCCACGCAGGTGGCAGCGGAGAGCGCTCCGCGTACGATACGGTATTGTTGGCGCTGCTGGAACGCGTGAGGTGAGCTTGGCGGCCTGCCACTTGTGAATGGGTTGAGAACTAGTGATGTGTCAGGGTTCGGTAGGGCTTAGTAGGGTTGAGTGGGGTTGAGGATACTGAGGGCGTTGGAGCGCGTGAGGTGAGCGTGCGGCTGGGCACGCCATGCATTGCCTGCCAAGCTTGAGGCCGGTGGAGGAGCGCCATGACGGCAGCGCAGGAGTGGGCGCTCTCGTTCCGCCAGCAGCAGCAGCCTCAAGGGCTAGGCAAGGGCTAGAAGAGGTGTGTGAAGAGGTGTTACGAACTGTTGACTTGCGTCTCAGACCTGCCGGGTCCGAGGCCCGTAGAATATTCAGTAGGGTTTGGGGCTAGGTTGTGCAGCTTTGATGGCGTTGGCGGGCTTCAGGAGCGTGGTGAGCGTGATGCGAGGGGGGAAAGTGTGTGTGTAGAGAGCGTGTGCCCGTCCCCTGCCAAAGGGGGGCGTGATGCCCACGGGGCATCCCACACCAGTACACCAGTACACCACCCGTGCAGGGTTGTCAGTTTGGACGCTGGCGGCTGCGCGGATGTCTTATGGCTGTACTGACATACTGTTGTACTGCTGCACGGACGTACTGCTGTACTGCTTGTACTGCTGTAATACCGCAGGCAGGCGAGCCTGCTGTGGCACCTGCGCGACCTGGCCACCTTCACGCAGGCGCTGCAGGCCGCCGCGGCCGCCGGCCTCGCGGCCGCATCGGCGGCGGCGGCGCTGCCGGCAGAGTCTATCACGGCGCCGGGCGCGCTGGGCGCGCTAGGAGGGCCGCTGGCTGCGCTGGGGGAGCTTCAGAAGGCGTGCCAGTGGCTGGTGGCGCAGGTGCGGAGGCTGCTGCGATGAGGATGAGTCATCAACCACAACTGCATTGGTGCTTGATCCAACACGCAAATGCAGATAGAGTGCGAGCCCATATACATTGCTGGCGGTTGGTGTCCGGCCGGGGGTCGGCCGGGGGTCCGACCGGGGGTCGGCCAAGTGATGTCACCTCAATCACAACAGAACTTTGTGCCATGCACAGGCCGAGTTCCTGGGCTCAGAGGTCGAGGCGGCGCCGGCGCCCTCCCCCGCGCTCCACGCCACCGCCGCCGCGCTGGCCGAGGCGTCCGCGCTCGCGCCCGGGCTGCTGGCGGCGCTGCAGGCCAGCGCCGCCGGCCTCAAGGCGGCCGCCGCGGAAGCGGGCGTGCCGCCGGCCGCGCTGGCGGCTGCGGCTGCGGCGGCAGCGGCGCAGGGGGCCGTGCCGGCGGCGGCGGCGGCGCCTGCTCGGCCGGCGTTGGGGGCGGAGCTGCGGGAGCTTCTCAAGGTGTGTGCCGCCTTAGCCCTAAACCCTAGACCCAAAACCCTAAACCCTAGGCCACAAACCCTAAACCCTAAGCAGGTGTTCCCTAGGCTCGACGTGCGGGAGCTCCTCAAGGTGCGCCGCGCCGCCGCCTGAGGCTCTTAAGGAACCTGCATATCAGTGCTGTTCAGCCCACAAAATGCGTACCGTGTACCGACGCCTAGCGCATGCAGTATGCGGTGTTTGTTTAGCATTGTGGAGTTTGGGCCCTGGTTTGGACCTTTCCTCAATGTACTACACTGTTACTGGATTCTATGGCTGGCCGTGCAGATGATTGATCAGCTTCCTCTGGTCCACTATGCTTGCGCGTCTACTCTTCAGCTGCAACAAGTACACATTGTGCGCATCCTGCTGATCGTGCTAAATTGTGTGTGGTCGTGTCTGTTCCTGCGTGCGTGTGTGCATACGCAGGCGGTGCCCAGCCTGCCGCGTGGCGTGGCGGGTGAGTTCCTGGCGGACCTGTGCGCCCAGGGCGGCAAGTGGGCGGTGCTGGCGCTGGGCTGCGCCTGGGACGCGCTGGCGCAGCGCACCCACACGCTGGGCGCAGCCATGCTGGACCTCATCCTGGACGCCACAGGCGGTACGTACGGTGTTGTTGTCAGGGCTTACAGATACCAGCAGCCAGGACCCCAGAGTTTGGCTTTCAAATGTATTGTAAATGTTGCCTTCCTTTGGTTGTCACCCGGTTGAACGCCATTGCACTGTGTGTAGGAGACACAGGTTTTGCAGGTTTAGGGCTTGGGCAGGGACTTGAGAGCAATTGGAAGAACTGCCAGAACGTACTGGCATTTGAAAGCATTCGTTGCTTTTGAATTTGTGGGTGTGCAGCGCTGGTGGAGGAGACGCGCTCCGCCGCCATCCGCCTAACGGCCTCCAAGCTCGTCAGCCAGCCCGCGCTGAGGCAGGCCATCCTGGACCACGCCACAGCCGCCATGCACGCCGCCATGCATGCCGGAGCGGCGGCGGCGCCGCCGCCTGCCCCCACGCATGCGGTCAAAGCCGAGGTCAAAGCAGAGGGGGAGGTCAAAGCAGAATCCGAGGCGGACCAAGTTAAAGCAGAGCAGGTGGAGGGGGTCAAATCGGAGGTCAAAACAGAGGCGGGAGTCAAGCCAGAAATCAAACCAGAGGCCGCGACAGGTGCCGCGCCGCCGTCCGCGTTCGCCGTGCCCTCGGCGCTCGCGAGCGCGCCCTCAGGCGGCGTTGGCGTCAGCCAGCAGGCGTCGCTGGTGGCGGTGGCAGAGGCCGCGGCGGGGGTGGCGCTGTACATTGCGCTGGTGCCCAGCGACCCGCGCCTGCTGGTGGGGCTGGCGGCCGCGTTCGGCGCCGGCAGCGCGGCGTTCAAGGTGAGGGGCTCTGTTTGTATGCTGTATGTCCCGTACGTTCCAAGCCATAGCTAGATGGCTCTCATGGCATATCCACGCATGGTGCATGGCCCTCAAGTATGGCCATGCACGAACATTCATGCATCACAGCCATTAATACATGGCATGTTTGTGCATGGCGGGTTGATGAACCATGAGGTCCGAGCGCGAAAGCGTCCGTGACGACCTTTCAACTCAAAATCAGTCTTCAAAGTTTTCTGACCGCTCAGAGCCACTCACCACCACCTCTCCCCTCATCAGCCACCATCGCCCCGCACCATTGCCCCCCACCAATACCCCACAACACCTCCACAATCATCCACGCCTGAGGGCATGTGACACGGCGCATTGATGAGCGCTGCCGCATGCCGCTGTCGACTCGGTCAGTCGATGCCTGTCTGCCACGATGCTGCTCTTCACCCCCTTCCATACACAACGCCTGTGCATCTGAAGGAGTAATATTCATGAATCATCTGATCATCTGCTGCCTCCTTCCCTTCCCGTCCCTTGCGCTCCTGCTGCTGGCGCGTCGCGCAGTCCGCGGTGCTGGCCCAGGCAGGCGCGCTCGCGCTCGCGCTCGGCCCCGTCAACTCCGTACTGCTGGGCCTCATCCGCGGAGGCGCCACACCCTCCGCCACCGCAAGCAACACTCAACAGGCGCAGCAGGCGCAGGCACAGGCGCAGCCCGCGGGCGCGGCGCCGCTGCTGCTGGCGATGGTGCAGGCGCTGACCGACAAGGCGCTGCCGCCGGGGCGGCTGGTGGACGCGTGCAAGTGAGTGGCGGTGGACCGGTGCAGCGGTGACGCAGGACGCGATCTTAGCAGCATATAGCATGGTCTAGCGTCAAGGTTGCAGGGTTCAGGGTCTAGGGTCTCGGCTTCAGGCTCTTGAAGCCCTTCAGAGCCTACAGCCAAGACCCTGGACCCTGAACCCTTCCCCCTAAAACCCTGTAGTGTGAGGTTTAGCGTCTGAGGGGTAACCTCACACCCCAGACCCTAGGCCTCACCCTAGGCCCTGGATTACAGACCCGGAACCCCAGACCCCAGGCCTTCACTGAAGGGTTCAGGGTCTAGGATCTAGGAGTATTGGATGTAGGGTATAGGCGGACCGCTGAGGCAAGGACTGTCAGGTTTTGCGCTTAACCGCACCTACCGTGTATGCTCATGGTATATGCTTGTACGGTTGTACCGTACCCCTTGGCATGCACCTCGGCGCAATGCGCTGCTGGCATAGGTGGTTGTGCGCATGCGTTACTGATACGGATGTGTATTGATATGCACTGCTTGTGTACTGATTGGCTGTGCTCTGCTTGTGTAGCGCTTGTGCAATGATAGCATTGCACATACTGATGGTGCCTCCTGACGGGAGGCACTCACACCGGCGGGGTGATGATGCAAGAGGTCCGAGCGACACCCTCGTGTGCGCCGTGACGACCTTCAAACTCAAAATACAGTCTTCAAAGTTTTGTGACCGCCGTTCAACCACACTGCACCACACTGTAGCACGACGCCATGTACTGCTGCTAGTGTACTGCCCCACCCTGCAGTGTGCTGCCATGCCCTTCGCCACGCTGCAAGCCTGCCACCCCGCATCGCACTGCGTGCACATGCACAGGGCGTGCGTGATAAGGGAGGTCGTGTAGGGTGTCTGTATGTTTGCACGTGCATGTGTGGACGTGTGCACTCACTGACAGTTGTGCTGTGTGCTGTGCTGCGCTGCGTGCTGTGTGCTCCAGGGCGTGGTACGCCGCCAGCGCGGACGCGCGCGTGATGGTGCCGGTGGCCTTCACGCTGTCCAGGAACGAGGTGAGCAGCAGGAAGGCAATGCAGGCGATACACCCTAAAGTCCTGAACCTGTAACCGTCCCCAAGCTCACATTCTGCACGCATGAGGCTCTCTTCGCATGCTGTATGTCCCGTGCGTTGCAAGCCAATGAGTAGATGAATCACGCATGGCACTCAGCATGACGCTTGAGTTTGGCACATTCACAGGCATGGCGGGGTGATGAACGATGAGGTCCGAGCGCGAAAGCGTCCGTGACGACCTTTCAACTCAAAATCAGTCTTCAAAGTTTTCTGACCGCCCAGGCCAATCGGCCACCATCACCCCTAAACCACAATCAATGTCACCAGTCACTCAGGCATGCAACCATCCATCCGCTACTGGAGGTCCCTGCATCGACATTAAATACACAAGATGGCTTCCAGTCCAAAGGGGCTTGAGGGTTGAGGACAAGCACCACACCGACACCTGCATACACACGTCTTTAACTCAGACCGTCAAGCGTTCAACGGCGTGCGTCCATCGGAACGTGTTGTTGTGTAACAAAATGGACGAGTGGTAACAGACCGACGCTGTTGTGTAACCGTCACCGACGCTGTTGCGGTGCAGGTCGTGTCACGGCTGCTGCCTGAGATGCTTGTCAAGCTGCCCAAGGACTCGTTGAGGCAGCTCTTCAAATCGCTGGCGGCCAAGCACGGCGAGGTACGGCATTGTGTATGGATTGTGTTTGGTGTGTATGGTGTGTGTGTATTGGATAGCGGTAGATGGATCGATACATAGGGCGCTGGATAGGAGCCCAGGGGGCGTTGAGCGCAGGTGGCTTACGTGCACCATCTGAGGGTCAGGGCGTGGATTGCGACGTGTGGCGCCCACCCCCACCCCCACCCCCACCCCCACCCCCACCCCTCGCACCCTCGCACCCACACCGACGTAATTCTTCCACACCAGCACCCGCACCCACACCCACACACTCGCGCTCCCTCTCGCGCACACTCCCGCTCACACTCACATGCCACTGTGTCGCTGTTGCTGCTCCCAGGTGGAGCCTCTGTTCGCCGCCCCTGAGCTGCTGGTGGTGCTGCACAGGGACCTGCACGTCGCGGGCACGCTGCCGCCCGGAGCACAGGTGCGATTGGTGCACGTTCACGGCACGTTCACGTTACTGCGCGTGTTTGTGCATGCATGCGCGTGATGTATGTTTGTGTCTGAAGCTGAAGAGCTCAGGCTTTCCGTGGGGCCGTGAAGTAGCGTGCGTGTGTGAATGTGTGTGCGCACGCGCTACCGTCTGCTTGCCGTGTCGTGCCCGTCGTCGCTCCTGCGGCGCACTGCCACCGTACAGCCCTGCACCCACACAACCGCAAGCGCTGGTTGGGGCTGCTTGATTGCGTTTGCCGTGGGCTTGAACACAATTGTGCGTTCGCTACCTCCCCCCCGCAGGTCCAGGGGGTGCCCCTCAAGGCGCTGATGGCGGCTGTGGACACCGCGCTGCATGCGCCAGAGACCTTCCCACAGCCGGTGAGGGGGGTCTAGGGGTTTCAGGGGTGGTGGAGCTCAGGGGGTTCAGGGGTTCACGGCGACGCGTCACCATACGGCGGCGAGCAATATCGGCCCTTATTTGGAGGGCAGTATCAGTGCTGGGAGCTCCAAGCACCAAGTGACAAAGCAACCTGAGAAATGCTACACAGCAGCAGGATGTAGCGTGTGTACTACCGTGCTATGTTTTGGTACGTTTTGCACGGATGCTTGTGCCGCTGCTACTGCTGCTGCTGCTGCTGCTGCTGCTGCTGCTGCTGCTGCTGCTGCTGCTCATGGTGCTTTCTGTGGCGGCTTGCTGGGGGCACGCAGGTGCTGCTGGCGGCCATCCGTCAGATGGAGGGCCTCAACCCGCTGCCACGCATGTTCATGCGCACCGTCATCCAGGCGCTCAAGGCGGCGCCGCGCATGCGCACAGACATTGCGGCGCTGCTGGGGCGCCTGGTGTCGCGCCAGGTGGGTGGTGGGTGCACGTTTGGGGTCGATGGTCTAGGGTGTCACGCCAGGAGCGTGGGCATATGTTTAGGGTCGATGGTCTAGGGTTGGGGGTGTGGGGTGGGTGTGCGTTCAGAGTTCAAGGTTAGGGTGGAAAGGTTCAACGATGGGTTTGAAGGGTTTGAGGGTAAGCGGTGCGGGCAGACGGGTGTATGTTGCTCCTCCAGTGGCAAAACCGATCCGCTCAAATCGTCAGGCGACCCACTCCAATTGTGTGTTCAAAATTGTGGTCTTGTGATAACCTCCCTGCCAGTACCGCTACTAGTAACGCTTCGATCTTTGTATGTGGCACGCACGCCCGGCAGGTGTGGCTGGACCGCGACCAGTGGAAGGGTTGGGTGCTGTGCGCCGACTACATGCAGCGCGACGCCTACCCCATGCTCCTGTCCCTGCCGCCCGCCATCCTCGAGCAGACCCTCCTGGGCAGCACCAGCAGCGCCGCGGAGCAGCACGCGGTGGCCCCAGCACGCCTGCCGTGGCCCTCGGCAGTGAAACTAGCGGAGTATGTGTGCGGGGGGGCAGGAGGGAGTGCAGGGGGGGCGGGCGGTGCGGGGCAGACGCCGGCGCCGCCGCAGCACCAGGTGCAGGGCGTGCTTGTGACGCACCAGGTGCGGGAGATGCTGCAGCAGGTGCAGCAGGTGCACCGCGTGCAGCAGGCGGCGCTGGCAGCGACCGCAGCCGGTACGGCAGCGGCAGCGGCAGCGGCGGGCTCGGGTGGCGGCGGCCTCAAGTCAGAGGGGTCGTTGGCCAAGACAGAGAGTGGAAGAGGTTCGTTGTGGTTCATGGCCAGCTGGGCGGGTGCATGTGGATACTAAACCCCGAACCCTAAACCCTACAACACCCTACAACACCCAAGATCTTGGGGGTGGGAGGGGTGTATAAGTGCCTGTTGTGTTTGGGCTGAGGATGCGTACGTGCGCGCATCATCGGTACACACGTACCTCTGCTGATGTGGAGGGCGCAAGCGCACAAACGTGTGCAACAGGTAGCTCGTACTGCACACTGTGCAGCTCCCCCCCCCAACATAGGGTCTGGCCAATGTACGTTGTGCGTTGTGCGCTGCTTATGTGCTGCACACGCAACTCCTGAATCCCCGCCTTTTGCGTCCCCCCACCCCCACCCCCACCCACCCCCACCTGCTTCCCCTGTGCAGTGCGCGCCAAGGCGGAAGGGCGGCTTGCATCCGGCGGCTCTGGCGCTCTGCCATCCGCCGGCAGCACAGGCGCAGGTGGTGCAGGAGGCAGCCGGCTGGCAGGGCCCACCCGCTCAAAGCAGCTGCAGCAGCAGCAGCCCAAACAATCCGCCGCGGCAGCCGCTGCGGCTCCTGCTGCAGGCTCGGGGCCCGCTCATAGCACGCCCGCAGCCGCGCCATCGGAACCTACATCAGCGGCGGTCGCTTTCGTCGACGCGGGAGAAAAGGCGCCGGCCGCGGTTCCGCTCGAGAACCCGATCGTACCGCCCAACCCGCAGCCCGGGAGTCATGGCGGGGCTCTGCCGCCCTCGACGGCGCCTCCGCCACAACCGACCGGCGGCGCCACCTCCGCCACGCCACCTCTGCCAGAGCCTGCAAGCGGTACAAGCGGCGTGTTGGGCGGCGTGCTGGACGCGTTGGACGATGAGGCGGCTGTGGCCGCCAACATCGCCGCCGCCAAGACCTTCAAGCTGGGATACGACGAGGACGACGAAGATGCCGGTCTCGGTCTCGGTCTCGGTCTTGGTCTCGGCGACGTGGCAGCGGGGGTCGCGGCTGCTGGCCAGCAGCAGCAACCACAGCAGGAGCCCGTCGATGGCGCCGGGTTCGACTTGCTCTTTGACGATGAGTGATCGGCATGCGCTTCCCGCCCTTTGGGTGGCAACTAGCAGTGTAGTGTAGTTGGGAAAGCGGACACCCGGGGAGGGGCAGGGTATTGACTTGGTGGTTGGCACTGACTCGCGGCCAGCATATTTGTGCATTCCTGGTTCTTCCTGTGGTCCGCTCCCTGATTGTCACACCCATGGCCACCAGCAGTGTAGCGTCCAGCCGCCCCCCCCCCACACACATACACACACTGCCCACCCCCTGCACTGCGGTATTCAGCCATCGTGCATTTCTCACTCCCCTCCCTCCACCCATCCCGGTGTGGGTTTGGGTTTGGGATTGAAGTTTAGGGTGAGGGTTGGGGGTTAGAATGCCATGTGTGTCTCCTGCGCGCCCCCCCCCCCCCACACACACACATACATATGTGGGTGCTCGTGGGGACGTTGTTGCATGTTGCCGTGCCAACTCCTCCATCGGCTGCGGCGCCCGCGTGACACCTCTCCTGACACACACACCTGCATAGTGCACCCGCGCCACCTGCATAGTGCATCACTGGACGTAGTGCATTACTGCAGCAGCATCCAACGTAACGTCGGTGGCCGCGGCTAGGCGTTGCTCACATCAGCAGCTGGGTGGAGCCGCGGCCACTCTATGCGCCACCTTAAATGGTGATGCCACCGCTTCACTGTTTTTTCGCACCGCCGGCACGCTCGCTCGCTTGCCCTTCCGTGTTTCCATCCCCGCACGCAAGGAGCACAGCTGAGGCGTGTCCTGTCCACACTGCTGTATGCCGGTATGTGTGTGAGCAGCTTATACGCACACAGCCACCATAGGCTTGGAATACTATATGCACACTGCATGTTTCCATGGGAGTCTTTTCAACGCACGCTCGTATCGTGCGCTGCGCTGCCATATGCCACGCTCACCTCGCCGCTTGCGGTGCGCTGTGCTGCCGCTGCCGCGAGCAATCCTCCAAGCGCAGCATATGGCCCATGCTTGCCGGTAGAAGATAGGGCTGCATATCAACACCCGGGATGTGTGTCCTGCTGGCCGAGCTGAGCTTCCAGCCGAAGGCACTGCGCGCCTGGCGTTGTGCAGCGTTGTGTGCAACCAAGCGTGCACGCGTGTTTGCTTATGCGGAAGCACGCGCCGTGCACTGATTTTGGTAACGCCCCCCTAGACTGCTTGCATATGGTGCTCTAGACTTTGGGCCGGCTGTGTCAGGCAGGCACTGGCATTGCCTGGCATGGCTTGCAGGGCAATGCCATGCCAATGCCTTCCTTTTCCAACAGCCACGCACTGCCTTACCCAACAGCGGCCCCTGGTTTCTGTATGAGGACAAGTGTTTGCCTCTTAAGGGCAGCGCTGCCCTTTCTGGCTTGCTTCTGGCTCCCTTTCAGTGTGTTCCTCAGCTGTCGGCACAGGCGCATTTCAATTTGCCAGCATGCGCTCGCAAGCAGTTGCCAAACATATGCCCTGCATACTCCCAGCGGAAAGCTCTTAAGGCAAGTTCCTCTCACCGCATAGTCCATGAGAAGCTTCCGTCGCCGCTCTGGTTGTAGGCTGTTCCTGGCACGATGGGCAGTGTGGACTGTGAAGGGTGTGGCAGCGTGCCCAAGGCTGAGATGCTTTTGCATACTCCTAGGCTAGCCCCTACTTCAGATTTCAAGCATCGTTTATGCAAGCTTGAGCCAGTCTGCTATACTGAGTAGCGCGTACGTGTTGTATGTGTTGAAGTGCAGCGGAAAGCGAAGATTCCAAACCGCGTCCCTCCAAACTGGTGTCCTGTAAACATCTGTTTAAAATGCATCAGAAGACGCTATGTGTTCAATGGTTGTGATACGCCTGCTAGCGTGGAGGTTTAGGGCCCATCCGTGCTGAGACAGCGGCCACATCAGTCACTCCAGCTGAGTCTAAATGGCGCGCTTCACCATCACCTATCAGCGGTAATCATCCCCATGGTACTTCACCGTGAATGCATGCAGCCATAGGAAGCCACGCCGCAAATATGCATACCCAAGGCTCAAGCTCACGCTGCGGCAGTTTGTCGCATTCTGGTACCGTCGAGTAGCGTCACAGAAACTTGCCCCTCACATATTTACACGCACTAACAGTGCCAAAGAAATTGAATGTAAAGTTCGGGGCACCTTGTCTTGTCGCCACGACGGAAGACGGGAGCCAGCCCACGCAGCAATCACAGCATGCCAGCAAAGCTGATGCCAGCGTGGGCGCGGCGTGCGGGCACGGCGTTTTCACTAGTGTGCCTGGCTTTTGCAGCCTGCACGGTGTCATCAGACCACATCGTGCACTTTCGGACGGGCGACGTATCTCTGCTGAGGCAAGTTCCGCGTCTTGCCTTGCGCATATGCGTTGCTTGCTGCTGGCGAAATGCAGCCCGCAAGCGCGACAGAAGCAGAGCCAAAACCTATGCACCAGCTTTCAAAATTCTTGTCACTTAACTTCTTCTGACAAGTGGTTCCTGTGTGGTTCCTGTGGCATTACAGAGACATTAAGCCACAGGCAGCAGCCCACCGCGCAGCTGCAGTCGTGGGGGTTCCGGCGAGCATCGCGGCGAGCCAGTCTTCCACTTTAGGCTTGGTGCACGGGGAGGAGTTGTATGCAGTGGGCTACACAAGCGCGACCCTCAGCACCATCACCACGCACCTGAAGAAGCGCGGGGCGGCGATAAGCCACTATATCCCGAATGTAAGTGCTGAAGCTTGCACCGAGAACCACCGCCGCTTGCACCAACACAACTACCATGGTTGTCTTTCTACACAAAATTGTTTCGTTTGCCTTGATAGTGACTTGCTGGGAGGAGTACAAGTGCTCAAGGCCGCCAGGCATGGGACGCGTGTGGCCCACCGTGCTGACAGGATGCGCTGCTGGTGCTGGCCAACACAAGCGTTGTCGAGGAGCTGCAGCAGCTCTACGGTGCCCCTGCAGTAAGTCATGCTTGCACTGACTTTGGCTTGCTAGCTCGAACCGAGCAAACACGGTAGCGGCGATGACGCCACACGCCTGCCGCAGTAGTTGGAAAATATCGTACACGGAAGCTACCCGCCGTAGCAAGTGCCATGTCGTGGTCTACTTTTGGCCAGGCCTCCAGTGTCCAGCAGGTGGAATCCCTACTCCCTGCCCAACCCAGCCTGCAATTCTACCGTAGTTTGTGTGCGTGTGCGCGCCGAACATCGAGCTGTTGGCGTCCTGCCCTCTGCATCATATGCTTGTACCTACCGTGGATACGCATAACTTTGTACGTACAGGCGCCCTACACGGCCGAGCACAAGAAGCTGCCGGAGTGGGGCCCGCTGCTACAGGCAGCTTCCTCCGCTGCAGCGAGCAGGCATCTTCGTCGCCGCCGTCGGCTGCACGCCGGCGAGGCTCCCGCCTCGGACCCGCTGGCGTCGCTGGTGACATACAGTCCATCGTCACCCAGCGATGGCGCCGGCGATGGTGCAGATGGCACAGACTTCAGCTCTGCAGCAGTAGCAACAGAGCCGCGCTACGGAATCACGGTCTCGCCGGCCGGGGGCCTGCCCGCATCCGCACCCCGCGAGGCGCGCGGCAAATGGCCGGCAGCGCTGGCGCAGGCGCTGGGCGGCGGCGCCACGGGGGACGCATGCGCGCCGGTGGTGGACGCCCCGGAGGGATCCTCCTTGTGGCGCGTGTACGTGTGCGCGGAGGTGAGCCTTGTAGGCACGTGCTCCGAAACCCACATGCGCGCCCGACACGCGCGCCCGACGCATACACACCGCATGGCCCCACGGGAAGAAGACAACCCTAACACATGCCCCACGTGACAAAGCGCATGGGTCTATGGGCAGCTTGGCTCCGTGTCTGCCAGCTTGCCGACGTTGTGAGTTGTGACTGGACACGTGCACTGTCCTGTCCACCAAGCAGCACAACACTCCTGTGTATATGAAGCAGCCTGACCTGGCCACAACCAAAACCATGCACCCCAAGCCACTGGGGGGGGGGAGGGGGGGGCCCAAACAGCTTCGAGGGTGCCCACACGGCCACACCGCGGCTGGCCGCTGGGCGTCAGAGCGTGCAGTAACACGTCTGATGTTGCCGGCTGTGGAACCGATCGGCCATCGCCGTTTAGTGACGTTCAGCCGTTTAGTGACGTTCAGCCGTTTAGTGACGTTCCACTGTGTGTGCGCGTGAGTGTTGAAGTGTGAATCCCATGGGGCAATGCGTTGATGCACTGTGTGTATGCGTGTGCATGCGCGTGTGCTTGTGCATCGCCGATCCATAACATCACGACTCGCTCTACCTGTGTTGTGCCTGTGCGCTGTTGTGAGCTATGCAGCACCTGGCGGGTGCGGTGGCGTGGCTCAGCGCACAGGCGGGTGTGGAGGTGGTGGAGCCGGCTTGGCGCATCAAGGCCACCAACATACGCGCCGGGGCAGCCACCCAAACAGGTGCGCTGTCCATCAGTATGTGGACCGGCAGCAGTCAAGTTGTGGAACCAAACACCTAATTCAACGAAGAAAAGTCTGAGGAAAAACACAGGCCCGCAGCACGGTGCGCGTCCAGCCACTCGACTGGGACAGTCCACAAGCGGGTGTTAGCTTGCTTCCGGCTGCCATGCACGCAACAACCTGCTGCACCGGCACAGAGAATAATGTGGTTGAAGCGACCGCCTTTGCACCTCAATTGCACGGCCATGGCTGACTCTGCTATCAACCGATATGCATGCTGCCATCACCCAACATCGCCACCGTCTCATGCGCACGTCGGCCCGTGTCCCGCTTGACCTTCCTTGTGCTGTGCTGCGGTATTGGTGTGGTTCGCTTCTCAGGGTCCATCCCAATCGTACACGACCCATACGTGCCTGCGGCGCACCCCTACTGGCTGCTGGGCTTGGACGGAACTGGTAAGGCATATTGAGCCCTGACGTGGCCTTAACCTCAAGCCATAAGCCCTAAACCTTGAACACACACCGCTTGCTGTCTGCTGGGCTTGAACGGGACCGGCAAGGCACCCTGAACCCTGAGCCCTACGCCTTAACACCTAATCAGAAACACGTTGTACGTGCTGCGGTACATGTCCGGTACAAGGCCGGTCTGCGGTGCAGTCGGCCAAACTGCCAGCATGCCAGGCCAATGGTTTGTGTTATGGGGAAGGGGGTGGCACCGCTGCATGTCCCAGTCCTGACCCGATCTGGGTCATAAATGCATATGCAGTGCATGCAGGCGAGCTGGCTGGATTGCACACATCAACTCATATGCATGCAGGCGAGCGGGCCGGATTGCACGCATCAACTTGTACTCTGCATGCCTGCATGCCTGCATGCGTGCAGGCGAGCTGGGCGGGCTGGCAGACACGGGCCTCGACGTGCACAGCTGCTACTTCGCAGACCCCGACCACCCCATCACCGCCGCCGCCTTCAGGAGCCGGATGTACGCCAACCCGGGCCACCGCAAGATCGCGCAGTACTACGCGTACGCAAGTGCGTTATTAGGGTTTATCAGGGTTGATTAGGGTCTAGGTTTTACAACAAGGGTTGGGCTTGTGGGTTTTAGGGCTAAAACCCTGGGTTTAGTAGTTAAACCCTAAGCCCAGGGTCTACAGCCAGTCCTACGTTCTCATACCTGTCTTGACGTACCCATGTGGCTTGCGTCAACATACATACATGTATGTATGCTGTATGTAAGTGTGCTTGCCTCATGACCCGCACGCGCGTGTTTGCAGATTTTGGTGACGACACCGAGGGCCACGGCACCCACACCTCCGGCACCGTCGGCGCCGCACGGCTGCCCCCTCCCTCCTCCCTCCCCTCCTCCTCCCCCTCCTCCACCAACGCCACTGCCGCCGCCAAAAACGCCTTTGGAGCGCTTGGCGGCGAGCGCTACCGCGTCGACAACGCCACGGGCATGGCGCCCGGCGCGAAGATCGCATTTTACGACATCGGCAATTCGAGGGGCACGCTGAGCACGCCAAGCGACCTGGGGGATTACCATGCGGTGCAGTTTAATGCGGGCGTGAGGGTGGAGAGCGACTCGTGGGGCACGAGTGAGACGGGCTATGACGCGTTTTGTGCCAGCGTGGACGCCTTCCTGTGGCGCTTCCCGGACTACGCCAACTTTGTGGCGGCGGGCAACGCGGGTAGGTGGTAGGGTTTAGGGGCTTAGGGTTTTAAGTTTTAGGGTGAAGGGTGAAGGGCTTGTGCAAACACCGAAGGCTACATCGACTTTGTTGCGGCCGGCGACTTTGTGGCGGCTGGCAACGCAGGTAGTAGGGTGTATCGGGGCTTCCTTCAGCGGCGATGTATGGCTTTTGGCGATGGAAAACGGCGCATGCTAAGATGACGTTTGGTCCATGCAGAAGATTATGGCTGCGCTTAACAATGGGTGTGTGCACAAGTGAAGGACGCGTGCTTGGGACGCCCATCTTCGAGCATTACCGCACTCGTGTGTTGAAGTACTTTACTTCCCGTTGGGCCATGCAGTATGCTTTCCGTGGGGCCGTGCAGTGTGCTTACATGGGTGATGGTGGGAACTGCACTCGTGTGCGGTCTGCATGTGAGCGTTTGGGAGGGAAGTGCCACCTCAAGCTGACAGGCCACTCATCGCTGTTGATTTCAATTAAGATTTTACATTAGGAGCTTTCTAGCCGAGGCCGACACTCCCCTCAGATGTTGTTGATCCCCCACGCGTGCACCTCCCGCCCCACACACATCTTTTTTGAACCTTCAAACCGTCAAGGCCTGAGACCCTGATCTTGATCCCCTCGTTAATCGTTTTGACAAGCGCACATACCATGCGCAGGAGGCGACAAGCCAGTCGACGGCTCCACTGTGGGCAGCCCCGGCAACGCCAAGAACATCATCGCCGTGGGATCCGTCTACAACACACCCGTCACTGCCTCCATGCTCTCTGTGGTGGGACTCAGCGCGAGCGGAGAGCGCGTCTACAACTCCTTGGTGAGGCCAGCGAGGCGCACAACACATGCACGCATGGATGCATGCATGCATGACTAATGCATGTGGACCCTGAGGGCTTGCGTGTGGCTGCACATGCGAATCCCAAACCTTCAACCCTGAACCCCAAACCCTGAACCATGAGCCCCAGACCTTGAATCTAACCCCCGAATCACGTGTGCACAAACACCGCCCCCGTGCCCAAAATCCTGAACAACAAGCCTCGTACCCTACGCCCCCCAAATCACACCTCCTATCGTGTTTTTGCGTGCGCAGCTGACGCCGTGCTTTGACACCGACACGCCCGACATCACCACCGCGCTGCCAGGTGGCGCCGAGGCGCAGCTGGCGGTCGCAGACCCGCTGGACGCCTGCAGCCGCCTCACCGCCGCGGGCGCCGCGGCAGCGGCGGGCCGGGTGCTGCTGGCCATGCGCGGCAGCTGCCTGTTTGCGATCAAACGCCAGGAGGCGGAGGTGCGGTTGATACCGGTATTAGGCCATGGGACATGATATTGATTAGGCCGTGATTAGGCCATGATCAGGCCATGTGACATGGCATTGATTCGCGTACAAAGAACAAGGGAGACACAATGTGCGTCAGCAAGGGATTGCGTGACTGATCTGCGCGCAAGGTTTGGTCTCCTGATTCCCTTCCCTTTCAAAGTTCAAACCGTGTAGTTTTGTGTATGTGCATGCATGAATGCGTGTTGAGGACAGCATCTGCCGGCGTCACTGGTACATACATGCATGCCACCATGTGAATCTGGGGGAAGATCCGGGGGGAGGGGGGGGATGCATTGAACAGCAGGAGGTGGCCCCCACTGGCTGAGAGTGAGACAGAGGTGTGCACCAGGCGAATGCCGGTATCGACTCCTCAGTGCGTGCATTCAGGGTTCAGGGTTCAGGGTTCAGGGTTCAGGGTTCATTTAGGGTTCAAGGTTCATTTAGGGTTCAAGCTTCATTTAGGGTTCAAGGTTCATTGCCGGTTCATTCAAGGTTCAGGGTTCAGGCCGTTTCACTTCAGGTACGGTATCAATTCCGCAGTGTGTGTGTGTGTGAGGACGCAGGCCGGCAGAGACAGCAGCAGAGACATAGGCGACTGACGGCATCGACTTGTTGATGTTTGCCTGCATCCCTGCAGGCTGCGGGCGCGGTGGCGCTCATCATCGTTGACAACAAGCCCGGCGAGCAGCTGTGCGTCACCTCGGTCGCCGCCTCGGGGCCCGACCCCAAGATACCAGTGGGGGCTGTACCGCAGGTGTGTAGTACCTGTATGTACATGTACCGCACCGTACCGCACCGTACTGCATGCAGCATGCATTTACCACGCATGTTCCGTTGCCCTACAAAGTTTGCGTGCTGCATCGCTGGGCCCTGGTATGTCCGGTGTGCTGCTCTACCGCGCTGCTACGCAGCACGCACACATATCATCCTGCGGGTGTTTGTTTGTGCTATGTAAATACATTGTGTGCGGTCGGTGCGTGGTGGGCTGCGTCCGCACATTGCAGCACCTGGCACCCTCACCTGATGAGCTTCACTGCGATGGACTTGGCATGTTGACGATCGTTTGACGGTTCCAGGTCGCCCTCTCAAAGACGGTTAATTTCAAAAATGTAGCTTGGGTGTCTTGTCCCATGTGGTGCTGCAGACCACCGGCGTCGGCTTGCTCAACGCCATCGCGGCCGCTGGCGCCACCGCCACGTTCACGCTGGCCATAGACATCAAGGTAATGGCAACAACAGGCTGATGAGCTGATAGGCAACGGCTCAGTGTACAGTAGTGATCATGATGGTGGTGTGATCACGTGCGTGGGTAGTCTTGAAGCACAACCCCAAGGCTGTCGAAGTGGCACGCAGAACAGCAGCGCACCAGTCTGTGATGGCCTAGGGTTCAAGGTTCAGGACTTCAGGGTTTATTAGGGCTTGGGGCAAACCCAAGACGTGGTGCAGACCGCCCAGCTAGCCCAGCAAGCATCAGCCTACACAGATGCTGTGCACCCTGTTGATCTGTGTAGACATATCTGTGTAGGCATATCTGTGTAGGCATCTGTGTAGGCAACTGTGCAGGCTGAGCCGATTGAGTACTGGCTCTCAACCTGAAACCCCTCCCCACTCCCCCAAATCCCCCGCCACTCCCCCGCACACACACTGCATGCACTGCATCCCTTTTTTGTATGTTTGCGTTCGCTCCAGGAGCTGGCAGGCGGCGGCGACATGACACTCCTCTAAACCCTAACCCATAAACTCCAAAACCCTAAACCCTAAACCCTAAACCCCTGCATCTCTCTATCTCCAGGAGCTGGCGGGCGGCGGTGACGTGACGTGGTACTCCTCCTACGGCCCCACGCCTGATGGGCGCATCAAGCCCGACATCGTGACCCCGGGCTCCAAGGTGCTCAGCAGCGTCTCAGGCCGCGTTCCCGGTGAGGCAGCAGTAGTTAGGGCTGCGTGGAGGGTAGGGCGTATGCGGTGTTGAGGGCTAAGGGATTGAGGTTCCCGGCCGTAGCTCGCAGGGGTTTGAGAGGCGTGTGGGCTGGGTCCCGGTAAGGAAAGGGCTCAAGGGGTTGAAGGTTTTAGGGGGTTGGGGCTCAGGGACTTGGGGCGCTAAGGGGTTACGGGACCATAGGGGGCCGTAACATGATAGGGGTTGGGGGGGGCGAAGGGTGTGGGGCCGGCGCTGCGTATGAGTTTGGTGGCGTCATTGTGGTGTCATTGTGCCGTGGTCGGCGTTCACGCAACGCACGCTGTTGGTCATTGGTCGGTGGTCCTAACCACCACAATGCACTCGTGATGATGCCTTGCTCTGTGTGCTACCGGGTGCCTTGCACTGTGTCCCGCTGTGTGTGCTCACCGCCTCCCCCCGCCCTGCCCCTCCCACACTCACACGAGTCACATGCGCCTTGCTTCCACGCGCAGCCGGCCAGCAGTGCCACTCCAGCACTGTGGAGTACGAGGGCACCTCCATGAGCACACCCGGCGCCGCCGGCAGCGCGCTGCTGGTGCGCCAGTACTTCCGCCAGGTGAGGCACCTACCTAATCCGGGCTGATCCAGGGGTGGCGGGCGGGGTGTTTTGGGCTGTTCAGGGTCGACCCGCCAACATTGTCTGCCAAGCGGCTGTGTTGGCTCGTCACCTGTGGGTGTCACTGCCGCTGTCTCTCACTCTCTGCCGCGGTAAGTGTCGGCATGTTCCCTCCCTCAACTGCAAGTCTGCAACCCAACCTTGCTATCGGTGTCCACCTGGAGAGAGCTTGCTTGGAGGCCGTTTTGAATGTTTGACCAGGGCCTGATCACCTGTCACACTGTGTCAAATAACTTCTGATCACCCTTTCTGTCACGTGTCAGCCACACAGCATGCCATAGCTCAATTCTGATTGCCCGTCACATGCCTGCAAGGGCAGCGTATACAACATTGCTTCCATCCACGCCTGCGTGGCTTGCCTGCCCCCCCCCCCCCCCCCCCCCCCCCCCCCCCCCCCCC
>BDDA01000781.1:1319-14945 GCA_001662385.1 Chlamydomonas asymmetrica
GTGCAGAGAGCGCTGTGAATAGTAGGCCGCGGGGCGGGGGGATGCAGAGCATACAACCTGGCGCTGAAATCAACCTGCTGGCAGGCATGTCTTGACACGCCAGCGGTGCTGTTGCTGGTGCGCGCAGGCCGCCATGGCACTGCCTGGTGAGTGCCACGCTGGCGCGCCACCCCACTGCCATCATCCCCAGTGTACACTCCACCGTCCACCGCTTTGACAGAGCGGCGGAGGTGCACGTGACACACACGCTGAACATCGCGCCCGCAACGTTGAGTGTGTGCCGTTGACCACCGCAAACCCCACCCCACCGCTTGCTATACATCTTATGATGCATATAAACATCAACGTAATACCTTGTATGCAGGTTTGCGGGGGATGTTCGGTGCTGAGAATGGGCGATCGGTGTGAGCTTCCATGGCCATGGCCCTGAGTCATCTAAGCAAAAACTGTCAAACCAGCTTAGACAGGTAATCTTTGTAAGTTGTGGGTGCTGATCCTGCTGATTGCTTCGTTTCGGCGCGCGCTGTGGCCATCCACATTGAAAATCAACACTACAAAGAGGCTGCCAGGGTCATGCTGCCAGCATGAACCGCTCCCTCTATGTCCCTGTTACCTATATTTCGCCCTGTGTGTTTGCAGGTGTCAAATCAGGTGCATGTGGCTTGTACACACAGCGAAGCATCCAGCCACGAAATACCTGCCAACTGATGTCTTCCATACTGCCACAAAATCCTCCTTGGATAACTTCTTGGAAACTGCAAGACTGTGTACCCACCACACAGCTACTATTCTGGGCTGTTTTGGGCTCTGGTACTGGGTGGACGGCAGCGCGGCTAGTGACTGAAACTGGGACACAGAGCCCCGGTCTGTTTGGGAACAATATATTGACCCGTATATGTCACTCATAGCGTCTCAGTAATTCACATGTGCACAAACTCCAGCGTTTTCGGGCTCCATCTGCAATCTTACCGCAGCCCGCCAAACGGCTAAGTCAACCAGATTGGCCCAGTGCCGCGCCTAACAGAAAAACGAAAGCTTAATGTCTTGCACGCGGTGTCGTTGCTATAGATAAACGGTTTTTAGTCGGTCGGAGGTGTGGACGCTCGACATAAAGGTAAACATCGGATGGTGGCATTCAACTGCGCTGTCAGCACCTGACACTGACGAGCTCATTACACACACTCACTTGTTTCGGGAAGGCGAACACAGAATAGCCAACCTGATGAAGCAGTGACTTTTAAAGGTACCAGAGTAGCTTGCAGGAAGCGCTGTGCCCAGGGCGAGGGTTGGCATTTGCCGCGCAGGCCCACCGCTGCAAAATACTCACATCAGGCCCAGGCCAGAACGTTGAACCTGGTTCCTTACTGGACGTCGCCATACAATTATCACACCCGGTTTGTGTCACCAATAGCCATGCAATTTGTTGCAACAGCAGATGTGAACCTCGTGGACACCTCGCGCTGGGACCCTCGCTCTGAAGTATGCGCTGAAGTCACCCCTTCACTGCCCAACAACCAAACACAGCATTCGCAATTGAGAGCTGCCTGCAGCCCAACACCTGAAGCAGCCCAACACCTAAAGCATGAATCTAGTACTACCGAGCGTGACCGGCAGCTGAAGCGGGGGGGTGGCTGGTGAGGGCCGACAGGTGTCCGGAAGCAAACGAAGCACCCTGGTGATGCCAAGATACAGGTATCCGAGGAAACCTTCACAATATACTGTTCACCTGTATGTAGGGTACACTACATGTATACCCTGTTGCAAACAGGACCGTGGTTTACCTCCAATACTTGCGAATGTGCCCGTCACCGGGCCCATCATGATAGGGACAATGCGAGGCAATGCATATCCAGTGCTGCAGTGCAATGCAGAGCAATCCCACCGCAAGCAGGGCAATGCACACCTGTGTACAGCACGTTCGCACCTCCTAGCAAGCACTACGCTACAAGTTGGTGGCGTTTGGTGGTTTGACGCTTGTGGTGAAAAGGCAGCAATCAATATGACAGCCCTCTGTAGAGGTTTGGTAATATTGCAAGTACTGCTCACAAGCGCGACTGCTGCAACGGTGAGTGCACCAGGCCGCTCCGTGATGAGATGCGTGGCCATCGCAGCGATTCTTACTGCTGATTGGTGTGCTTGCTCTTGTCTGTGAGACCTTGCAGGTACTGAAAGTACCATCTTTTGGTGGAGCTTATGGGGAGCAGGTTTACGCAAACCTGACCAAGTTCCGCTCCACTATTATGTCGAACACTAGACAGTGGCTTCACCAGCGGGGTGGTGCTGGTAGATGGGATGTGGATGCAACGGTGACTGGCTTTCACACACGCTTTGGTATGATCCAGCCGTTTGCCACCTGCCCGCCAGGACACGACCTAGCACCATATGGTACAGGCGATGGTGAAAAAAAAATATGTTCGCCGTTCGACTTTGGAGCCCACCGTGGCGCCGCTGCAGCTCAGCACAAGTGCGTTGTGTACAGCCTTGGGTCGGACAAGGACGTTTCCTTTGAGCAGAGTATCCTCGACAAAACGGACTGTGAGGTTGTCACGTTTGGTGAGTGGGACCCAGTGTCAGACTGCGCTTGTCACAGCGCCCCGAGCTGAGGCTATTCATCCTACTGAAATACACTCGGCAACTTCTGCTATGTGCATAGCCAAGCAGGGAGTCAGGGCCATTTCAACAGCTGGTGTTTGCTAGGCAGCTAGCGCTTGCCTTAGCAAGTGTCAGTGGACTTCCCGCCTGACACGAGCTCCCCTTGCATACCCAAGCCACAGCACCCACGCACTTCGCACACCCGCATACACACGTCTCTGTGTGGTTACGTGTACGTTGCTATCTGTGCATACACACAACCCACCAAGTTACTTGCCTCATACCTTGCAACCTTGTGGCGGTGAACGATAGATGCGCTGCGTCTCACTTACTGCGCTGCTGCGGGCGCCGGCCCTGCCTACGGTACTGCGCGCTGCAGACTGCACTGTGCCCGGCACGACCCTGCCTGGAGGCCGCCACAAGTTCCTCAGGAAATGCATCGGTACGCCCCCGCGCGCCGAGAACGGAGTGGTGGCGGTGAACACGCACTCCGACAAGACGGAGACAAAGGCGGAGGACTTCTGGACTCTCAAGCAGGCCATGACCAACCTGGGGCATACAGACATCACGCTGCTGAAAATGGACATTGAGGTGCGTGACTCAGATGCTTGTGGTGTGCGAGCAGCTTGGGGGTGGCGGGTGGGTGCCTGCTGGTGCGTGCTTGGCCCTCGATGCCTGTAGTGCAGTCTCCCTCCCCCAGCCACGGTTGAGCCCTACAGCTAGGCTAGCTGGGCAACTGGGCGTGTGGTGTAGACATTCGCTCGCTTGTCCTGGACCCGGCATCACGCACAACAGAAATGATGCCAGTGTTTTGCAACCGTACAGTACACATACTGGCGTCACGACACCAGCAACCGTGTGTGCATTTCAACGCATGAGTGCATCCTGTGCAGCATACCTTGCCTGGCATCTGCATAGCCATTCACATGCCCTCCCAGTTTGTCCCCAATCAAACTTGCTGGCAACACCCCCGCCAAACAGGCATTTCAACCTTCGTGGGTGCAGCCCAGCATTGACCCGGTGCGTGCCGCGTTCTGCGCGCACACCACCACAATCGCGTGCGTGTGTCGTCCACCTCTGCCGTGCCGTACCGTGCCACAGGGCTTTGAGTGGGACGTCTTCCCCTCCTGGGCCGAGATGGACACGCTGCCCATGCAGATTGCGTTTGAGCTGCACTACGGCCAGTGGCTGGAGCGTGTGCTGGGCCAGTCCTACGGCAACTCGCTGCTGGACCTGTCCTTCCTGGCCCTGCACCTCGCCAACCTGGGCTACGCCATGGTCAACCGCGTGGACAACCCCTGGTGCGGCGCGTGCATCGAGCTGCTGCTGCTGCGGGTGGAACGACCCTTCCACAAGCACGCGTAGCGGCTGCAAGCAACGTACCATGCAGCGCCTGAGCCGCCACCAGTGTTGGTTTCCATCGCATGCGCTCTTAGCAGCTGGCCAGCTACCGCAACATGGCCGCGAGCGCTGGGGCCTGCACTGCGCTGGTGCACCGCCTCTTGATTGACACACGCGTCTGGCGCTGGGCGCGCCACGCATCCAGGCACTGAAGCTCGCGGTCCTGTCGCAGAGGCGGGCAGGCAGCACAGCTGGCTCCCAGCATGCGGGCAAGTGCTCAGGCGCTCAGGCAGGTCGGCAGGCACCACCACCTGAGGAGCCTCATGTAGGATGTGGCTTTGCGGCGTGGGCAGGTCATGTGGTGGCCTGCGTGTAAGTATTAAAATGCAGTAAATAAAATAGCCAGACAAGCAGTCGCGCCTTGCATGGTGCGTTGGTGCCCCTGGTGTGTGCCAGAGGCACCACCACGATAACGCGCATGCCTTCCAACTTTTGCCCACCCACCCACCCGCCCATCCCTGCGCGCGTCTCCTGGTTTCAGCCCGGTGCCGGCGTTCCTGGCCGTGGCCCCCAAATGCGCAAAGAATCAACATGTGTTGCGGCTCACTGCCTAAGCTTTGTAGTTGCAGGAAGAGATGATTGCAAGCTGAGCTGATGCCTGGCCTAGTCCGTAGGAAGGCAGCCACCTGGTTCTCTGGGTGAAGCCACCTTGGAAGTATGTTGTAGTGTGTGTTGTTTACACTTCGCCAGCTAGCCAGAGGCCCAAGGCTGCACTCTAGGGGGATTCAGAGAAGGCACGTATGCGTGAAAGAGACATGAAGCGTTGCTGGCGCATGGCCGCAACTCCACACCGGTGAGCGTGCGTGCATTGGTCACTGGTTAGGCATGAGGCGGGCGCCAGCGACGACAGCTTGCTTGCCCGCCATTTCGTGACTGTACGTGCGCTGGCAACATTGCATCCAACGCATTTCATTTTGTTGCGGGCGTCTTGCCATCATCCAGAGTGGTGCGTGTGTGGAGGGTGACTGACTGAGTGATCAGCAAAGCAGCTGGCTTGGATGTTATGGCACGATGTTGTGGGGTGGACGGCCATTGCAGCGACAATCTGGTTCACGCCTCCTTGCAGTTGACCACTGTGTTGCCCCTGTTGCAGTATCGTGCTCGTCATAAACCGGAATGAACCAGCCGTGACCCTGTCTCTCCCCCCTTACCCCTGTTTATCATGAATCCCGTTTTCCCCCTCCTCTCCCTCCCTCCCAAGCCTTCTCCACTCCCATGGTGACAGTGTTACCGTTACTGATAAAACTGTATGGCGGCGCCGCATCAGGCGCTACATGTGCATGCCTCAAGCCTTCACCTATCAGGCCTGGGAGTGCCTCAGCTGAGTACTGCCCGCTGCTGCCACTTGACCCAGATCACACATCGCCGGCGCGAATGTTGATCGTGTGTTGTGCGTAGGTTTTGCGTGTGCCACATGCTGTGCCAGCACCGCTGCCGTCCCCACCTACCGTGTAATGGTCGATGCTGGAACAATGCCGGGCTCGTCAGAACGTAAACGCTTCATGTGTAAGCATGGATTGGCATGCTGGTCTACCTGCTTGGGCCCTGCAGGAGGTCAGGTGGGACGTGCTGATGGAGGATTGCGTTGGTTGGTTGGCCCGGGTTGGAGTATCATGCCCGGATCAGCTGTAGCTAGTCATTGGGCGCGCCATGAACCTTGCAGTGGTCCTGCAGGGTAAGCGGCGTCAGTCTTGCGCAACGTGCACAAGCCACAAGTTTTGTCTCTAAGCTTGGTGTCAAACACTGCAGGTACATGCCAGTGAGTGGCGCAATGCGCTGATGCACCAGTAATGGACCTCAGAGAGGTGATCATAAGCACCGACACAGGCACAGCCACATGGACAGCGCATGTGGCAGGCATGAATGCCTGCTGGATGCCTTTTCTTGGCTTTCGGTAGTCAGTCCCTCCGCACCCTCACCTGTTCCATACCGGCTGCCGCACACCCGCACATCAAGCATGAGCCATGTGGCGCACCCTATTCCTGGGTGCACCCTCGTAACAGGCAGATTCTCTCATTCAGCCACAAAACCCGCAACTGCACACGTTGTGGGGCTTTTGACTTTGAGTGGCAGTCGTAGGCAGTCCCTGCTCCACATTTCCCATCACATACGCTAATACGCTGTGCGCAGGCGCAGACGGACAAGGCATGTATCTCGGGTGTACAGCAATCGATCCAGCACAGCAGTCAGCATGCAGCTGGCCGCTTGCCTGCGCGTGCGTGTTGCGTGCCTGGCTTGTGCAGGAGATCCTCCCTGGTACATAGGCAGAGGGCTGAGAACAAGGTTGCTCGTCATGCATGCATGCGGCTGTATGTGCAGGTAGCCTGCCATGGCTGCGTCAGCGGTGCGCGCGCGCGACTGCACCACACCACAGGGCCACAAATGAGCGGCAGCCCGACAGGTGCAGCAGGCTGACTGGCGCAGGCATCTGGAGCCTGTGGGCTGCGACATGCACTCAGTCATATATTCAGTCGCTTGTGCAAAGGAATCTGTCCCAGCAGGTTGCAACGCAGCCTTCAGGGCGGCAGCGCGGGGGAAGTCCCAGGCAGAATTCACTCGCCTTGCCTGACACACGCGACAACATATCGCGCCGTCACTGGTGCGTGCACCAAAGGCAGTGGAGGTACAGCTTTGTACACCCAAGGTGGTGTACTGTCAAACCATGCATGAGTTCGTAAGCCCAGTGGCCAGACGGCTGCTTACTGTGGCCACTCGGCAAGAGGGCATGTCAATTATTAATTGGCCCAAAACATTACAGCGGAATCCTGGTTGAATTCTACATTCTCAGTTCTCAGTTCAGCTCGCAGCTTCAGCTTACAGTTTCCGGCTCCTGGTCAGGTATTGCTTGGAGTACACCTGTTCTGTCACGATGTAACCCATTGCTCTGGTGTCCCTGTGTGGGTTCCTGTCGGCTTAGCCCTGTCTTGTCTTGTTCGGTAAGCGGGGTTCTGTCGGCAGCTTGTTCTGGAGGGTTGGGCGGGGGGCCGGGCGGAATATTTCATGCATTGCACAGGGGCACTATGCAGCTCCATGCTCTTGTCATCTTGCCACCTATCCAATGCTGCTATTCTCAGTTACTTATTGCAATGTGATGACATGGACTGGGGCTTAGGAAGGGTTTGCATCAAGGTAGCTGTTGCCATCGTGAGGAAGATGTTGTAAGGCAGTGACACACGCTTAGTGTCGTTTCCCTCGGCCTGTATTGATGACTGCACTTTGCCAGGCGGGGTGTACCGGTGCTCATCACCGTCGCGACACCGAAGGCCTTCATCCTCTGTAACGGATGCCCGTCAGTCCACATAGGCCCCTGTGGTGGTCTCTGCTTGCAATTGCTTCTGCTTTTCTGGCCCTGCAATCACGGGGCGTAGGCTGTTGGGACAATGCTGGGCAGCGGCTGGATTTACCCGTAAACCCATTCCAGCGGACTTACATAGCAAAGCAGCAAGCAAGGCTTGCTCGCCAGGACCACTATGAGGCTGCGGGACATGTACAGCGACGTCGGACATCCGAGACAGCACAGCACGCAGCCGAGCTACTGACTGCCCCTGCTGGCCAGGACCTGGGCGTGCCACAAGACCTGCTGTTCCTGGATATTCCTGAGCCCAATATTTTGCTGTGGAAGCCAGTACCAGGCACCGTATTTCCTCCTGGTGAGCCTGGCGGGGCTCACTTTTATGTGATTTCCGCGTTCGTCGACACACGACCAGCCTACAGCGGCCATCCAGACAACGTAACGGTCACGTTTGTTGCTGGAGTCCACAAGGACCACTGGAAGCAAGTATACTGTCGGTTCCCTGGGGTTGATGATGCCGTGCCAGCGAAGGTGCATCCCTCTGGCACATGGTGGGGCATCGCGTTCTTCAACCGCATCGTATCCTGCACCCCTCCGCCCAGCGCAATCGCGCACCAAAGTGCTGCTGCCTCCGGACGTGAGCTCTCCACGTTCAAGGTCGGCCTGTCATGTGACACAGAACCAGGGCAACCTGTTGTTTGGCTGGATGCCCAGGTGGCCCCCTTGCTGGCGGGCAGCAGTAGCCAGGCCCCATTTCCTGCGCCCAAAAGCAAAATCACTCTGGACGACTACAAAAAGGGTGATGGAGGCTTTGCCGTGTGCTCCGCACCGCTATTCGACGACGGCTTTGGCTCGATTGCCGCGACCTTTGTGGAGTGGATGGAGTTCACGCGCCTGATGGGCGGGGACGGCTCCAAGGTCTTTGTGTACGCCATGAACCCGGGCCCCTACCTGACCGCGCTCCTCAAGGCCTACCGGCGCAGGGGGCTCCTGGAAATCTTCGACTGGATACTGCACAAGCGCATGGCTATCCCACTGGCCGGCCAAGACCACTCGCCCTGCGACATGCCGTACTTTGTGCAGACGTCGGGGCGGCAGAAGCACGCTGACGAGGCGATGCCCTGCTTCCACTTCAACCTGCCCGGTGACGGCGTCACCATCAGCGCGCCGCGCAGCGTCAACGGGGTGTGGGTGTACGGCCAGGAGATGGTCATCCAGGACTGCATGTGGCGCTCAATGGGCCACTTCCGCTGGACCGTCGTCATCGATTTCGACGAGTTCCTCACGCCCCGCGCCGCACCCGACTGGCGTGCGATCGTCTCCCCTGACCACAGCCTGTTCATGTATTCCTCCACGGTGGTGTGCTCGCGCTGCACCAACAAGTGGACAGGCGCAGACGCCGCCAGCGCCAGCAGCACCGACAACGACGACGCCGTCGCCGCAGCCGGCGGCGTGATCGTCCCGCCCCGCCAGGACCTCCTCAAATACGTGCACCCCGAGAGCAGCTTCACGCACGTGCTGTGGGCCGGCACCACCGGCATCACGGACTGGGGCCACGTGGCGCACGCGAAATACGTCGCCGACCCGCTCCACATGGAGCACGCGCACATCCACGTCCCGCTGCGCACCTCGCCGCAGCCGTACCTCCCCGGCGGCGCCACCACCACCAAGAATGTCTCGCGCGACGCGGCGCGCATCTACCACGTGCGCACGACCGACCACGGCGAGCTCGACAAGCGCACGTTTGCGCAGGTGCTGTTCGAGGGCCAGCTGGCTCGGCTGGAAAACCCGGGGGGGCATGAGACAGCGGAGTTTGGGCTGCACAGCTGTCCGGTGGGGTGTGACTGGTACAAGCGCAACGCGGGCACGCTGGTGGACTACACGTTGCTCAACCTGCACGGCCAGCGCCTGGCGGCCGCCGCGCAGGAGGGCGTGGCGGCCATGGCCGGCGCCATGGACGAGTGGCGCACGCTGAAGCGGCTGCGCTGGGACGCCGCGTACCGCGACACGCTGATGAGGCACGCCAAGCAGCGCCACCACCCGTAGCTAGCGCTCCTCGCCGCCTTGCCTCTCCCGCCCCTCCCCTCCAGCAGCCGGCGGGGTCGCCTGCTGCGGGTGCATGTCGCAGGGCTGCGGCAGCGGTGATGCATGCATGGACACTTGCTGATGCGCAGCATCATGACACAGCGCTGACAACACACGGCCTGGCATGTTATGGTGTGTCGTGTGTGGGTCGACGCGGGTAGACATTGCACAACTGCATGCAGCTGTCTGCATGTGTGATGGGGGAAGTAGCGGAGGAGAGGTGAGCCTCCCACTGGGAGTCCCAGCTCTGCAAATGTGCTGCTCATGAACCACCGGCCCCGAGCGTGTGTACGCAGCCTACGGCTGCGTGCTGCAATATCCAGTTTTGTCTGTGAGTGACACTACTTTCTCTGCAATGCATCGCAAAAGCGTGCGTGTATCCGTCCGTAACATCGATGCCATAACATGAGTGTATGATCACTGGGAGTGGTGATTGCAGCCGAGGATTGGTCCACAATGCTCAACTGTAAAGGTTGGTTGCCCTACAATTAGGCCTGTGCGATGCGGCGCGCGCCTTGGGCGCCTTGTTGGCTCAGTGAGGGCGTGCAGCCGCTCATGCCAGCGCAACACATGCATTGGTGATGCACAAAGTAGCGTGCCTGCGCTCAGTATGGGACGGTGTTATGGACTCTGCTGCCGTTCTGGGGGTCGATTTGCGATAACGGTTTTTGAACGATGCTGCACGCATGACGGAAGATGGCTTACTGTCTGAGGTGTACTGCGCAGCAAATGCGGCAGCATGCCCACAACAGCCATCAATGGTGCAGGGCTGCTGTCCGGTATACCCCCCTGTTGTTGTCGGGCGCATGTGCCATTATAGGACGCCATGCGCGCGCTGCCATCCGACCCAATCCAATCCAAGTAAAACGCGCCCTCCACCCTCCACCCTCACCCACAAAACACCCATATACCATAGGCGATATAGGCGATACGATACTCTCAGTCAGGTGTGCATCAGGGCACAGTGTGCTGATTTTTGGTGATATTGGGTGGCACTGACCTCGCCGGCTGGATGGCACGTCGCTGCCTGCTGGGCGGGTTGGCGCCAGCTGGGGCGCATGCGGTGATGATGGTGGCAGTTTGATTCAGGCGTTGAGACTTGCAGCCATTTAGACAAGGCTGACGTACCCTCTAGGTGATGCTCGGCTATGCCTGTGCAAGCTAGTCAACCAGTCAGTCAACTGCTTTGAGCCTCCATCGTGCACGTTTTCGTGTCTTGGCATGCTTTCGTGTACAAAGGAAAAACAATGCACCATGCCCCATCAGATGCCCCATGCATGCAGCCATCATGTATTAATGTGGCTCGCGACTTGGGAGTATGATCGATTCACAGAATGTCCCACACACGCCTGCATTGCCGTCATATGTTGCGGTGTAGGCGCGATACAGGGCGCCATATGTTGTTGTTGTTTATGCATGCATCATCCACAAGTGAGTACCCACTACCCAGGAGGCATCCACCCCCCCCGCATGGGTGCAGCTGTAGGTGCGAGGGCGCATGAGGTGCTCCTCGTGGCTCTCTACCTCCTCTGTGCCTAGTGGTGGACACACATGCAACCCGCCCTGTCAGCGTGGCCTGCCCCCTGGCATGCATTGGCGAGCGCTGCACGACATGCTGCCAGGCCACTGCGCCAATGCCTTAGCTGTCAGGCGGTGCTCATGCTGGTTTCAGCCCACACTCGTGCCTGAGCAGGTGGCTTAGCACCCGACTTGCATGAGTTGCACCGTGCCATTCTCCTTGGCTTGGCTCGGGCGAAGCGAGGCAGCGAAGTGGCTTGCGTCGTCAATCTCTGCCACTGCCTTGCTGTTGTCAGTCTATACCAGGAGGGAGCGCGGGCCTAGTACGGTAGCTAACGGCCCTGCTCGCAGCAACAAAACGCAGGCAGCTTCCTACAGCTGATGCAACAGACTACAGTAGTCAGTGCACATGAGCCGTGCAGGGTCAGGCCAGGCCCTGGCCAAGACTGCTGAGCTTAACCTCAACTTACTACTACAGGCTACAGCGCACTCGGCAGCAGCAGCCCACGTGCACACCTGCAGGGGGAGTGAGGGAGGCGCACTACCAGAGCTGCGTAAGCCAGGCGCACTTGCCGCTGCTGGCAGCGCGGCTTCCCCCTGAACCCTCCTCGCCAGCATGCCCCACGCCCCATGAGGCCCAGGTGCAACCCCACCTGGCCATTACGGCACAGCATGTCCAGGACTAGGGGGCGGGCAGCAGGGCCACGCCGGCTGCTTAGGTACTGGCGTCGGTATGAGCATGCATGCATGACCGTATGCCACTGCCCCACAATACCATCACCGAAACCGTACGCATGCAGCGTCCATGATGGTGGTTTACACCACCTGCCATAGGACGCATGAAAGCTCGGGTACATGACTGACTCGTGCGCCCTCACGGCGCGTGATGGCAGGTGATGTAAATGGGATTTACATAAGGCGGTGCTGATAGGAAGGCGCTGAGGTAACCGGCCTGGCATCAACCGAGATGCGGTGCATCATTGCATATATGTATGGCACTGGTGACGGGGCAGGCTGCAGGGCAGGCCCAATGGTTGATCGAGTTGATTGCAACAGAAGTCCATACATCAGTACATCGCGCAGCCCTGCAAGAGATATGCCCGCCATGCATCAATGCATGCGTGAGGTGACGGGTGGACTGGCAAAGGATGCAGCGGCAACTGGGATGAGTGAAAGCTGCGCAGCCGCTTGGCAGCGACGAGCCGCAACGAAAGCGGGGGAGAAAATGCTAGTGATTGCCGCAGTACATCTATGTCCGCGAGGGTGAGGCAGCACGTGCGGCGGCATGAGCCTGCTGGTGCGCAGCACCCAGCTGCAACGTCGCGTCATGGCCCTGGCTGCCGGCGGCGCTGCTGGCAGCATGCGGCTGCAGATACAGGCTTGCACGGCCCACATTGAACGTCGTGGTTCCATGTGCGCCGCTGCCAGTGCTGCCAATGCTGCCGGTGCTGCTGGCAAGCTGTGAGATGTTGCCACCCCGCTGCTGGTGGTCATTTCCTTCATCGAATCCGTCCCTGTAGTCCTCGTCGCCGTCACCCACATCGCTGGCAGCGTCCCAGCTGCTGCTGCTGCCGCCGCCGCCAGCAGCGCCCCTGCTGCCTGCCGTGCCTGAGCCGCCACTGCTGCCACCATTGCCACCCCTGGGGTGCTGCTGCTGCTGCTGCTGCTGCTGCTGCTGCTGCTGCTGTGCGCCATCGTACCGACTAGTGGCATCGTACCGCCTGCGCACTTGCACGTCTGGACCAAGCGCGCGGCCAAGAGATCGAGGCTGGCCCTGCTGCTGCTGGTACGATGCGGACTGCGGATACGAGTGGTGGTGCGGCGGCCACACGCCCTCGCGTACGCGGCGCGGCGGCGCCGGCTCCGGTAGCTGCGCCGCGTTGACGATCGTGCGCCGCACCTGCGAGCGGCGCCGGTACAGTGCCGCCTGCGCCGCGCCCACCACCGCGCCGGTGGAGGCTGAGGCCTGCAGGCACAGCGCCCCCGCGCGCTTGTCGGCGCGCTGGCGCTCCACCGCGGCGTCCAGCTTGTCCTGCAGGTACTGCTGTACTGCCGGCCGCTCCTGGTCCTGCGGTACGGTACGCACACAATGACAAGACTTTGACAAGCGCGCAGCGAATGCACTCAGCCAGGTGCATGCACACCACAGGGCAGCGCAGGGAAGCACAGTGTAGCGCAGGCCGAACAACAACGACATTTACAATGTCACCTCCACTGTGCTGCCAGTGATGGGCGGCACGCGACACCACACACGGCGTGCGCCCGGAGTGAGCTCATGGGCCGTTTTGCCGACATGCTCCTGATTTAATAACACAACATACCACGCCTGATGCGGCTGTTATGTAACGCTCCCCCCAGATGGGAGGATCAGGTGTGGTCCCAACCTCACCTGCACCCCTCACCTGCAGCCCCCTACCACGCACCCCTCACCTGCAGGCGTGACCACTCGTAGTACGGCACGTTGACGAGCGCGTAGCCGCGCCGCCGGATGAGCGCGTCCTTGAGCGCCTGCGCGCCAATGGGCTGCGCGGGGCGGTTGGCTAGGTAGTGCGCGGGGCCGTTGGCCTCCAGCGCCACCTGCGTGCCCTGGTACGCCGGCACCAGCACGTCCAGCGACACGCAGGCGTCCGCGGACAGCGCCTCCAGCGTGGGGGCCAGGCCCATGCCCTGCAGCGCCCTGTAGGGGGTGGGGGGAGGTGAGGGGGGGGTACGGGGGTGTGGGGGTTGAGGGGGGGGGG
>BDDA01000781.1:15902-43164 GCA_001662385.1 Chlamydomonas asymmetrica
CACAGTCATGCAGCATTCATGTGCATTGGTGATGAAGGCTGCTATGGTCTCAGTGGAGTGATCATGATTTGGATTCAGCATCTTAGTGTTGCGCAGCTCAACCGGAATGGCATGCTTCAGGAGTTCAGGTGCGGAATCGCGCGACTGGTGCAAACACCATGCCTTCAAGCACGACTGCACAAGTAACGAGCCCTTCCTTGGCCGCTGCACTCACTTGCTGAGCTGCACCGCAAAGTTGGAGGGCTGCGAGTGGTGCACAGTCGTCTCGCGCCACGCACGCGTCATGGCGCTCAGCAGCGCGCCAGCCACAGGCACCTCCTGCGGGCGCCGGAGGATGTCCTGCGCCAGATCGCCAGGCCACCAGCAAACGCCAGACGGTTAGCAATCAGCAGCACTGTAGCACAGCAGCAGCGTGGGTGGCACGCCTGATAGCCAAGCTGTCAAGCAGCCCCATGCGGTGCACATCAAGCCCACCCAGACTCGCCGCAGCCACTGGCACACATTGCGACAGAATTCATTATACAGTTATGAACACTTGTACCGTGCGGTACAGTCACCATCACCATCACCATCACTGCCGCCGTGCTGCCTTGGCTATGCAGTGCAGGAGCGCGTGCGCACCTTGATCCACAGGTACGCGTGCATGTAGCGCCCCAGGCTCACACGCCCCACGCCCAGGCCATCGCCGCCGCCGCTGCGCCCGGCCCCGGGCCCGCCAGCTTGCTCCACTAGCGCTGAGGCCTGCCCGTACACCAGCGCCAGCAGCTGCATGTCCTTGCGGCCAATCACTGCCAGGGACCACGCGATCGTGGACAGCACCGTGTGGGTGGCGGCCTCGCCGCTGCCGCTGCTGTTGACATCCACCGAGGCTTGCCGCCCTCCTCTGCGACTGGCACCCCCATCTGAGCCACCACCACCACCACCATGGTGGCCCCTGCTGCTGCTGAGGGAACGGCCATCGTTGCTATGGCTGCTGCTGCTGCTGCTGGCGCCGCCGGCGAGGCGCTGCCGCAGCACCCGCGTGGCCTCGTTGACCGCCGCCTGCGCCGCCCGCGATGTGTGGTGGCCCAGCATGGCCAGGCCCATCAGCACCAGCCCCAGCTGCTCCGTCTCGTACTGACCAGCGGCGTCGCGCGTGACCGCGGTACACAGCCGGTCCAGCAGGACCTCGTCCAGGTGACCCACCACGCCCAGCGACGCGACCAGGTTGGCCACGGCGGCGGGCGTGGCAATGACGTCGTTGATGTGGGTCAGCGCCGCTGCCACCACCGCGTCATACAGCGGCTGGTCGTACATGCCTGCCAGCGAGTAAGCCCAAGACACGTTGGCCAGGTCCTGCACAGATACAGCTGCCATGCCAGCGCTGCTGGCGCTGGTGCTGGTGCTGCCACTGGCGAGGCTAGTGCTGCCGTGCTGCTGCTGCTGCTGCTGTTGCTGCTGCTGACGCCGCCCCTGATGCCGCTGTTTGGCCTGCTGAGGGCCAGCGCCCGGTGCAGCAGCGGCGCCGATGTGGGTCTTCATGACGTGCGCCGCTGCGCGGAAGAGCTGCTCGTTGCACTGCTTGGCGCTGGCCAGCGCCCACAGTAGGATCGCCAGCTCACGCGGCTTGAACTGATCAATCTTCAGCAGCGCGGCGCTAGCAACTGCTGGCAGCAGCGCCGCGGCCGCAGCGCCTGCTGGGCTCGCTGGGACCCCCGCCGTACCGACTGACGCGTTGCGAAACGTGCCAAAGCGCCCGGCTGCAACGCCGCCATCCGCACCAGCATCTGCTGCTGGTGGTGGTGACGTCAGGTATGCATTAGACAAGGAGGGCTCCGTGCTGCCTGGTGAGCCCGAGTAAGATAGTAGGCGCCGGCTCAGCGGCCTGAAGGTTCCGCTGCGGCTGAAGCTGCTGGCAATGCCGGTTAGCACCGTAGCATCCCCGATGCTAGTGCTGGGGATGCTGCCAACGGCACTGCCGAGCGCCCCGACAGGGCTGGCAGGTGGCATTGACTCCGCCCCGCCGGTCGCCGGGGAGGGCATGGATGCCCCCCGCAGCCGCACCAGCGACCAGGCCAGCAGCGAGAGGTTCTGTGCGGTGAAGGATGCCACCTGCGGGCGGCACGCGCGGGCGAGCGCCTCCACTAGCTCAGGCTCGCGCCGCCCTATGGTGGCGTACGCCCAAAGCACCTGCGGGCAGGTGAGGGGGTGGGATGATAGGCAGCAGTGCAGCACCCACGCACAATGTGGTCATGACACCAAGGTGCGAACAAACACGGCTGAAGTGTCAGGGATGGATTCCATGGGAATAGACTCGACAAGCGGGCCTAGATTGGGGGGGGCGGGAGCGCACTAGAGCACCGGGGGTGCTTGTCTATGCACGGGTAACAAGAGCGCCCACGACCGAGCCCCATGCTTGCTGTCCAGCCGCTGCCAGCACCAGGCACCCACCAAAGCGTGCTTGCCTGTGCTGGTGTCGTCGCTGCCTGTGTGCTTAGTGCTCACCTGCACGAGACCCTCCTGGGTGAACCCGGGCAGCGTGCGCAGCACAGCTCCGACCGCTGCACCAAACAGCGGCCGGTTGGGGTGCGCCGCATGCGCGAAGGCCCACAGCAAGTTCGCCAGGTCCTGAGGGCAGAAGTTGCCGATCTGCGCCACCGAGCAGCGCGCGATGGCGACGAACAAGCGCATGTCGTATTTGCCGGCTGTCACAAACGCGTACGCCGCGCTGGAGAGGTCGAACGCGTTGCACTCCTCCACCCGCCCCCTCAGCAGCTCCGCCAACAGCGTCCACTCAGCTGCCTCGCCGCGGCCCAGCTTGCACAGCCCCCAGGCCAGGTTTGTGATGGCACGCGTGTTGGCTTCTGCAAGTGGCCCAACAGTCGCGTGACTCCCAGGAGGCTGCTCTGTTGAAAGAATTGCAGAGGAAGGTCTCGTCTGAGCGGTTAGAGCTGGGAAGAGCGCTGACCGAACATCTGACCACGTCGTCGCCTGCGGCTGATGTCCAAGCTTGCCCCAGGCCCACACGATGTTGCACAGCTCCCAGCCCTTGTAGAGGCTTGCTGAAGCGCCCACGAGCTCGTCTGCACGCTGCAGCAGGCGCGCCTGCGTCAGCCGCAGGCTCGCTGGCGAAGCAGCGTGCGCAAGCTGCGACTGCATTTTGGCCAGGCGGTTAATTATGCAGGCTGCTTGCACGTGGTTGAGCACGCGGTCGTGCGTGTCCATCAGCGTGCTCAGCTCTTCCAAGCTGGAGGCCCTCTTGAGCTGCTGCGTGAGGTATGCGCCAGACGGTGCCATGGAGCCCCCTCCCCAACTTTGGTTGGCACGCTCCTGCTGAGACTGCGAGGCGTGCCTGCCACCATATTGCATGCTGCCAGCGCTTTGAGTGGTCGAGTTGCTATTCACAGGCCTGTCCGCCTGCATGGCGAGCGAGGCACTGCCATACTGAGACGGCTGTGCACTGCGCTGCTGCCGGACGTTCACTCGGCGTCGCTTGCTGCTGTTGCCTGCACCGTCAGCGGGTGTGGACAAGCCGTCTGCTTTGCTGGTTGAGGGAGGACCGTCAGGGCTGGGTGCCAGGCCCAGCGCTCGCCGCTGCTGCTCAAGCGCCGCCACACCAGCAGCAAGCACGTTCTCGGACTTCACCTTGCCATCCATGTCGCCGTTGCCGCCCGCTCCAGGTTCGCCTTCCGAGTCCAAGTGTTGTCCTTGCAGAACCTGTGCTCCAGTGCCGTGTGCGTTCAGGAGGGACGGGGCGTCTTGCCACTGTCCCACTGTGTTCTGCGCAACACCCCGACTGCGCGCAACGTCCCCGACCACACCTTCATCTGCAGCGTTGCTAGCGGGGTCTGAGTCGGTGTCTTCTTCAAGGTAAGAGTAGTGTACATCGAGGTCAGAAAGCGAGTCCAGGCCATTTAGTGCGCTGGGGTCCAGCAATATGTCAGCGTGGTGCGTGACTGCGGGGCTTGCGTATTCATTACCACTGGACTGATGATGGCGACCATGTGCCCAACGTCTTGTTGGTATTGTGTGCTGCTCCACGTCATATACCACATCGTCAGCGCTCGCCGTATGGAAGCGAGGCTCAAACAAGTCACGCGTATCACTGACACCAACGGCAAACTGGGTGGCATGGCTGCGTGCAGTCAAGCCGTGGTCGACCTCAGTACAAATCAAGCCCGGGGTGCCTTGCACAGGGCTCTCAACGCTGGGGGAGGCAACTCGTGGCCGCACGGCTGCCAGTGCCACCTGACACGCAGCAAGGCGACCGCTGTGGTTCAACAAAGGCGAGTGTGGCAGACCAGGGGACGGAGATACCTGTGACGGGAGCGAAGGCAGGAGATTCGGGAAGTAAGTGCTTCCCAGAGGTAACTGAAAAAGGTAAACTGCAGCCTTGCAAGGGCATCCGCAGGGCTCGGCGTTGAAAGCTCACCTGCACCGGTGCATATCGCTGCTGCTGATGCGCCCACTGCTGACTGGGCAGTCCGTTCAGAGCGCTAAACAGTTCAGCAAAGCAGAAAGCAGCAAACACACCAACAGGTGAGAGGGGCACAGGCACCTGCTGCTGGGTTGCAGAACAGCGCGCTTGCTTGCTAATGAAAGCCAGGCTTGCGTGCAGTTATCTGTAACACTGCAATGCAACAAACCCATAACACGTGAATGGCGAAGATTATCAAAGCATGCATACCTCCGGTGACTGCCCATCGCGCCGTGTGTATGCTACTGGAGGCGGCACCGCGCGCGTATGAAAAGTTCGCAGTTTCACAGAAGCAGCTGCAGTCTGACAGACATAAGGAGATAGCTGCTTTAGCAGAAGCGTGCTTCTACCCCATGGCTGAGCTCTGGGGTGCCCAGGCTTTAAACTGCTTGCACCTGCCCTTCAGGCAGGGCTTCACACGCTTCTATGCAAGCGCGAACTAAAGTCAAGAGTGCGTACTTATGGTCTCATGTGCGCGGCAGATCGCGTCACAGATGGAGTTTAGCGCGGGGGAGGGGGCGCAAAGACCGGGGAGACAGAGATGACCTCAGGAAGCCAGGGGGGGCAGCCAGGCCCACCTGCTGCATGCCTGTGTTGACTTGTCCTGCTCTGCCTCCATACCTCCTGTGTGATCCTCCACTTCGGCGCTTGTCGCATGGCACGGTTGGAAGGCACCGTCGCAAGGTGAGGGCGTTTCATGCGGTCCTTTCCTTCAAATGCGTGCAGATTTGATGCGTGTCTTGTGAGACGTCCGCCAACCTGCTTCACTGAGAGTACTCCCACACATCTCACATCTCTGCACTGCTGGTGGCACTGGAGATTAGCCACACAGCGTACGTCAGCAGCAGCGTGCCTCGCAAAATCACAACTCCATTCCTACTTTTGGCTGCCATGTCCACCCTCCACTGTGCCGCACTCGCACAGTGCGCGCTGCGCGTGCATCACTCGCCTGCCAGTGGCAGCGTACTCGCCAGTGCCAGGGCTCATGCAGCCCCCACCAACACCACAAATTGCATTTGCTGGGAACCGCAGCTTGTTGCTTGCCATCCTATGCCGGTGGATGCCGAAGCCTCGGCCCATGCGCAGGCGCTGAATCGCCCAGCAGGCGCCCCACACGCCCATGTGTCCCGGGCACTGTGGATCCCCTAGCTGCTCCGCTGCCCTCTGCTGCGCTGCATGTCCCCCCGTGGCCTTGACCTGCCTCCCCCCCTCCCCCCCCCGCACTACCCCTTTTTCAAATGCTTTTGCTGTGTCTCCCCCCCATGCAGCACTGCATGCGATGCCGTGCATTTCCCATCCCACATTTCCCCATCCCGCGTTTTCCATCCCGCAGTTGGTTACGCTGGCCACTGGCCAGCTAGTCTTCTGCAATGACGTCTACCTGGCATAGCCCTGCACATGCAGCACCAGGAGCGAGGAGCATGAATGCATGATGCACTGATGTAGATTTACTTTGCCCCACCTTAGCCACCTTGCCTGTGATGGGCCCGGCACACATTTGCGATGCCCATGCAGCGTGTGCCTGCTGGCCCCAGAGTCAGAGGCTCACCCAGCGAGACGGCCTACCTTACCATGCATCACAGGTTCACAGTGCATCAGCGCTGGATCACTCGGATGCATGTGGGGTTTGCTGCCAGGACAAAACATGGAGGATTGGAGGTCATGGCCGCACTCTGCAACAGCTTGCTCGGTGTGGTTTGCCACAGGCGCACTGTTCCAGTCGGGCATATGGGATCACATTAGTATCTGGTCAGATCCAGCTTTACACACACCTTCCCGCTCAGCATATGGTGTTTCAAGGTTAGAACAAAATTGCACCACGTTGCACACAGCAGCCTGGGATTCACACAAAGGCGATGCGCAGCAGGGTTACTGTAGGCAAGGTGGCATGCGCGGCGCAGCACGCACACGCCTAGCTGCGTCGTTTGGATCAACTGCCACAACACCCTGCAACCAACGTACAAGTATGGAGGCCCAATAGAAGGTCGGGCGGAAGAATGTTTCAATTGTGCATGCCCCCCCAGAGCCCCTTCACGTGCCATCTGCACTGGGGCAGCAGGGTCGTATGTGGGTGTGTATATGGATATGTTTGCAAGTCGTTGCGCGGGACGAGTACTGGATGCGGTACAGGCAGTACCTGCAGTCCAGGTATGCATGCATATGATGCTGCAGTGGCGTGTCGGGATTTGGTTTATTATGGTGACTGTAGTTCATTCATCCGCACACAAGCGGCAGGCGACAAGTGCCAAACGTACAGAACGCCATGTAGCATGGCGTGTACAGCGCGGTTCTCTCCACACACGCCCCTCACAGCACCCGGCAGCAGACAGCACAGGCCAGCGGCCGCAAGCAGACGGGAGCTTGGCCGTGCCTGGCTGGGGCGTCACAATCAAGTGGCAAAAGGTGGGGCAGAGAAGGAGCTTCCCTGCACAATGGGTGCAACGAAGAATGCAGCTTGCAACCAAACACCCAGAAACACGCTTGAAGCGGGGGAGCGCGTGCCTAGCATAGGGGTGCCTGCATATCTCGTTGTGGTCAGTTACTGGCACACATCTGCCCGTCCCCCCCCCCCCGGGTGAAGTGCACAAATGCACACACAAAGTGAACCACACGCATCAGGGAAGCAGCACGAAGATTGCGCTTCAACGAGCGCAAGCCAAGCGACAAACAAGTAAATCGACGGTTGATATGGTGTTTGCTGTTCAAAGCAAATGACGCCATGGAGACACAATACGATACGGTACCATAACACACACGACAAGCTGCTAGTGGAAATGGAAGGAAACGAATGTCAGTGCAGGTGCATGTCCAACGCTTTGCCTGCTCACTGGCCCCACCGGCCTCTCTCAAATGGCTCTCACAACACACTTGCAGCCACAAATGTTATCAGGCCATGTGCCATGCAACGCTGAGGAATACGATGCAACATGAACACAACATTGCTGCTGACGGTGAACATGACTCAACGACTCCTCTCAAGAACAAAAGCATGCCGATGTGACGTGCATCATGCATTCTTCGTCATCGCGCCGCTTACGACTCACACACCAGACCATGACATCCTGCACACAATGGTCGCATTGCTGCTGCACCACGCATGCATGCATGCATCAGGATTCAAGACGGATGCAATACACGGTGCTGAGCCAGCAAGCGCAAGGACGGGATATGCCATCCACAACACCGCCAGGCGGTCGGCGTGGAAAGCAGCCCCCTCCGTGACCCCTCCTTGGTCGCCCAGAGGAGCCATGCACTGCCGGTTCATCACTTGCATGGATGCAAAGGGCAGCACACATGCACTGTCTGGCGGTGTGCACCCGCGCATTACCGAGAGCATTACTGTAGGGAGTTCGCCATGATTTGGTTTTGACACCATCGGGGCTGCAGGCCGACCTATCACAAGGCCGCAACTGATTCCTGCGGTAATTCCTGTAGCAGGCGAGGCGCTTGCCCCTTTTGTGTGCTACGATTCAGCAACCATCATACCTACATGCACGCTCACAGCTGCATGCGCCTAGCTGGATCGCACCGCGCTTGTTCTGATGTGAGCTAACGCGGCTCGCGACGCGGCGCACACAACTCCCCTCATGTGATGGGGAACCCTGCGCCTACACCTGCGGGCGCGTCTGCACGACAGTGATGGAGCCGTCTGGCGCCACCACGCCCTCCACGTCCTGCGCACTGCCCAGCGCCACCTCAATGTCGTTACCCACCCTGCGGCCAGCCACGCACGCGCATAACACGCACACCACAGGCAGAGTCAGCCGTGAACATGACTCTCACAGGGTTGCAGGTCAAGATGCAGGGCAAGGCACAACCACGACACACAGTGCCGGTGAATCCATACGCACGATCCTGCACGGACTCGTGGCAGGCATACGTTGATGCACATCAGCATATGCTGAGCTGAAGCTAATGATAACGGCATTCGGACATCCTCATCCATCAGCCGGCCGCCGCCCCTGCGCGTATCCTCTTCCTGTTGTCCCCAATCTCTCTGCCCATGCGTTCACACCACCTGGCCGGCGCACCCACCTGCAGATGCGTGAGAGGAGGTCCTTGCGGAAGGCCGGGTCCGTCACCAGCGGGTCCTCCATGTAGTCCACCTGCAGTACACAGGTACGATACGGTACAGGCAGTACACACGCATGCATGCATGCCGGTCAGTACACGCCACACGTCCAAGACATAGGCATGCACTACATGGACGTGACATGATCCGGGCTTGACATCGTCTGGATTTGACATCGACATCGTCATGGCCAACGCCTTGTGCTTGGATATACTGGCAGGCGCTGCTGGCGCGTGGTGCAGGCAGTGCAAGGGGACAGGCCGCTCTGCGTGCATGCGCGGCTTCCCTAGGCGGCGCATGCCTCACCTTGACCAGCTGCGTGGTGTCCATGGTGATGGACTCATACAGGCCGGCGCCCGCGTAGCCCTCCAGGTCCTCGCCGTTGGAGTCGGAGCGGAAAATCAGGCTGTCGCGCACCACCATGGCCTCGCTCTTGGACGCGTAGCACAACACCTGACAGCAGGATGGGTGTATGACAGGAGAGAGGGGCGAACAAACGAGTTCGGAACGGGGCAATAGCGCACCAACAACATCCCTCTTGGCGGCGAGCCTTAGCTGTGCGTCTGCCGCACTCCCAAGACATTTCCTCGCATCACCCCATGCTTCCCTGGCCTTGACTTGCAAGCTGCATCCCTCTCCCTCGGACCCCGCACCTCTGGTCACTCCCGGCCCCTAGCAGCCCGCAAGCACTCTTCCTTGGCTGGTGGGACCAACGACCCACCACATCCCTCCTGTCCTCCCCTCACACCTCAGGGCAGCGTTGGCCTCAACTAGAAAGCTCCAGGTGTAACAAAACTGAAAAGTCTGAATCATCCCTCCTTCCCTCCCCCCCAAAAGCGCTCACCTCGGGCTTGTCCAGCGCTGACTTGTTGGCCTTGAACGCCACCGCGCTGCCGGGCACCATGCCGCTCACCAGAGACTCACCTGCGCCGCGCATGTGTGCACGTACACGCACACACAGAGCAGGCATGCACACGTCAGTGCCAGCAGCGAGGCAGCTGCCAACCCAGCCCAGGAACATAACGAACACGCCAAGGGCTGCAACCTAAGCTGCGCGCGCCGCAGCGTGATTTCCACCACTGAGCACACTAGCTGTGGCCTTAAGCGCAACCGCTGTCGCTGCACTGTTGACAGCATGGCGGCGCGAACACCTGCCACGCATAGGAGGTGGGAGCCCGCTGCCATGGTGAGTGGTGATGACTCACCCAGTCCCTTGACGAGCTCGCAGAAGACCTCGGCCTCGTCGTTGTTGGAGGGGTTCTTGGTGTGGATCACAAACGCGTACTGCGCCTCCACCACGCGCTGCACCAGCACCGCCATGCGCACGTCGTCGAAGTTAAGGCCGACCTTTTTCATGCTGTAGAAGGCGCGGTCGTTGTACTTGGACGCCCACACGCCCTTGAGCGCGTTCAGCGCCATGGTCCAGCGCTCGGGGCTCTCCGGCACGGCGATGCCTGCGCGGCAGCAACGGCAGGCGCAACAGCAACACGGGTGTTGGCGATGGCAATGCAGGCAGGGTCACAGGAGCAGGTTGCCCCATAGAAATCTGGCACCTGGTAATTTGAGACAGTCATGCGTCGTGGGGCCGCGCTGTGTCGAGCAATGATGAGCAGGGCGGGATGTGCCAGGGCAGCCGCTACCGGAATAACACTACCCGTGCGGACCCACCTGCGGCCTTCATGGCTGCCGCCAGATCGTCCATCACCTTCTTGGGCACCTGCACCTGCATTGCCAGCTCACGGCACTGGCCCAGCAGCGCCGCCGCACTGGGCTGCCCGGCCTCCTTCGCGGCGGGCGCGGGCGTGTCCTTAGCGGGCGCCGCCTTGGCGCTGCCGTCCATGGACTTGAGCACCGAGGAAATAGAGGACAGGATGCCGCCGGCGCCGTTGCCGTTGCCGTTGCTGCTTCCGCTGGCGGCGTGGCCGGGGCCGCCCTTGCCGTTGACCTGGGCCACCAGCGCCGCGATCTTGGACTTGATGGCGCTGTTCTCTGGCAGGTCAAGCACCTCCGGAACGATCGAGCGAGTACATGCAGGCACGCATGCAGGAGAGAGAGAGAGAGAGATGTCACACAGGGAGATATAGCCTGTGGCTCAGCCCCACATCAAGCAAGCCACCAGAGTCTCAACTGGGGAGGCACACTGGGGGAGGCACACTGGACCATGCATGCACGCAAACGCATATGAGGTGGGGTGCGGGTGCATTGCCTCAGCCACGCCCTGGTCACTTGCCTGTGGACATGATTGCTGCCAGCGTCATACGTTACACTTGGCGCACACAGACAACATGGCTCCACGGAGATCACACAGCATGCCCTTTGGGTGCTCTTTCTGACACACAGGCAACATACGCGGCGTGCCACTCAATATGCTGGCTGAAAAACAGTTCCCAGCGGTGGTGTCATGCGCCGTACCACACCCCGCACCTGCTCGAAGCAGCCGAAGGGCAGCGTGACCGACGACGGCAGCTTGATGGACTCGGGCAGCTTGCCCCTCAGGCCCGCCAGGTTCTTGCTCTTGGCGCCCACCACGCCGTCCTTGTACTCGTCCATGCCCACCACCCACTTGCCGCTCCAGGTGGGCACAGTGATCTTGAGCTCTGCGCGGCAGCATACAGTCATGCGCGCACAGGGCAACAGCGAAGATGCAGTCGGTGAGTGCACAGCAGCGAATCACCTGCCAAGCTCATCATGGGTGCTTTATGCTTCAGTTGGGTTGCATACTGCCATACTGGAAAAACTGCACTAGGTTGCTACGCGCCTGCCAACCGGTTCAGCGGCAGCCAAAGCAGTGGTAGTGATGCATGACATTGACTCGGGTGGCAGTGTCGTGCGCCCAGCGCTGCTTCACGGATGTGTGCGTTGCTGCGCACGAGGCTCACCCTTCATGGCTTTGCCTGCTTTGTGGTCCTGTGAGTCGGCGCCGGCGCTGGGCTGCGCAATCTCCGACCAGTTGACCGCTCCGGATGCCGAGGTGGTGAAGTGCATCCACTTGCCTGCAGCGGCCGCCAGCGCGCGATAGCAAGAGACAGCCAGCAGACAAGCAGGCGTCAGCATCATGTACCCCAGCTAGATTCACGCATGATGCCCAGTGCAGCAGGTGGGATTGCCAACGGTCCTCTGTGCACACAGCCATATTGCCGCGCATGCAGGCCCGCTCACGGCACCAGCCGCTCAAATGCTGCCACACTGCTGCAGTCTGTGTAAGGCAGTTGAGGGATCGGTATCAGCATCAGCATCGGCTCGGCATTGCTATCAGCATCAGCACCAGCATCAGCATCAGCCCGGCACCTCACCCTTGGCCTCCCTGAGGGTGTCCAGCGGCTGCGCATCGTGGCAGGTGGCGAACAGCACGCGCATGTTGCGCGCGCGCACCGACACGTGGCTCAGCACGTCCGGCGCGTCAGGGGTGATGACCGCCACCACGCCCTCCGGGATCTCCTCCTCACCAGTCACCTGGGCAGCCGCGCAGCATGACGGGCAGAGAGGTGGGGGAAGCGCCAGGGGGGAAATGCCTTGTGTGGCGTTGCAAACAAGTGCTACGACTCGAACGGTCAAAATGCCATGACTGCCGCACATCGACCAGGCAGAACTGTCACCACGCCCGATGGTAGCGAAGGGTGGACACACACCTTGCTGCACAATTCCAACCCTCCATACAATATCAGCTGGCTGGGCGCCTGGCGCTCACCTGGTTAGCGATGAGCACGGTGGGTGTGTCGTAGGTCTTCTCCTGCACATGGCTGAGGTCGTCCACCACCTCAATCACGCCGCGCACATCGTGCGGGCTGATCACCTGCAGCCAGCCACACGGGAACGATCAGCCACACGGGAACGATCAGTTAATGCCAACTTATCATCAATCATGTTATGTTACATCAGGAGCGTGTGGGCCACACGGTCCATGCTCCCCCGGATGGGGACCAGGCAAGCAGAAGGGGGTCGCCAAGGTATGCACATGGTGTGCAAGAGGGCTGCAGTACATCAGCAATCATGGCGACACATGCACACCCTGTACATCTGTACCGCTGCGAGTACGACACATCCATCCCACCCTGTATGCAGGTCTGGCCGCAAGGCTGGATGTGCCTGCAAGGAATCTGCACAACACTACCAACAGGGCAAGTCACCGCAGTGCAGCATGCGGTAGGCCATGAACATCGAGCCACCCAACAGTAGCAGCAGCAGGCGCAGCAGGGGAGGGTGCAAGGGGGGCATGGGCTCTCACCTGCCACGCGCCCAGCGCCGCCGCGTTGCGCAGCGTGGGCTCTATGCTGGTGATGCACAGCGAGACTGCAAAGGCAGGGCCGCCGCGGATGACCTCCTCAGCAAACACGTCGTACGCCCAGCGCGGCACGTTGAACGCGCGCCCGTACGCCTTGCCCACACCGTCGATGCGGTGCAGAATGGAGTCGGAGATCTGCACGCGTTACGCACATTAAAGCGTGGGGCTCAGCTAGGCTGAGGGTGCCAGCAAGGGCACGCGAGCATGTGAGGTAAGGCATGGACACTGCTGCAGCCGTGTTAGGAAACAGGACCAAGTGCTTGTGCGCAGTGCCGCGCATGCGACACTAGGCGACTGCCCAGCAGCATTGCGCGCCGACGCCATCAGTACTGCGTTCAGTGGGTGGTGTGTGTGTGTGAGTGTGTGCGTGTGTCTGCCAGCACTGCTGGTGGGCCCTGGCACTCACAATGGAGATGGCCCTGCGGATGCGGTTGAGGACGGCCACTGCCAGCAGTGCCTCCTCCTTGCTGGGCCTGCAGCCGGGTACGCAAATGCACATGCGTGCATTTGTCAGGTAGAGGCTCGCGTGGAGCCATACATGTGTTTGTATCAGTGTGTGGGACAGAGTGTGGTGCAAAATCCACGCATTCAGGCAGGGGAGGAGGGGCGTGGTCGTGGTGGTGGCATACTGAAACATTCACCATCGGCAGCCCCTGGTGCGCCACACGCGCATGCAGTTCAAGCTGCCATGGCCGTGGAGCATCACACATCTGTGCCTGCCCGCGCATCCGCCGTCTCACCTGCCCCCCTGCTTGATGCTTGACGGCAGCTCGGTCCAGGCCTTGAGGCAGTAGCACACCTCCTCATTGTCACCGCACGAGAGCGCGAGGTTCTGCAGCAGCGGCTTCATGAAGGCGGCAGCGCCAAAGCCTGCGCACACCGTGCATGACGGACATCAGGCCCAGGCGCACCGGTCATCCATGTGACACACGTAGACAAGCGTAGATGCCTGCAATGATTGGCCTGGCAAAACCTGACGGGACTGCATTTGAGCAGCGTCAACACCGGGGTCCGCGACATGCTGCCGGTTGCTGGCAGTACGCACGCCTGATGTGCGCATCTGCGAGGGGCCGTGTTGTGCCGCGTCGTGCTGTGCCGCGTCGTGCTGCGCCATGTCGCTCACCTGATGATCCCACGCCGCGCTCCGCCGCGCGCCTGACCTGGTCCTCCAACGCCAGGTCCAAGTACAGCAGCTCACGGTTGCCTGCACAGGCAAGCACACAGCGCGACACACATACAGCGACACACACAGTGGGACACAGCAACACATACACAGGGTCAGTTTCTTAGGCAACACAACGCGGAATAGCCACGGCCTGACCCACACCCTAGACACCAGTCAATAGTGTGCACATGTACATGGCCAAGGCATGGATGGCAGCTCTGGAACCGGACAAGGGAACACAGCCTTAAACAGGTCGCTGCTCAGCCATGCACAGACTCAATCCTCCAGCTGCTGCCCCGCTTCATACCCCCCACATATGCTCCCCCCTCCACTCCCCCTCCTCCCCCCACCTGTGAGCGCGGGCGCCAGCTCTGTGCGCGCCTCCACCGCCGCCTCCATCAGCGGCAGCACCTGCCCGTCGTTAACATGTCCCATCACGTAGCCCAGGTAGCCGCGAGCGCCACCCGGGATCCTGCAGACGCACACACCCGCACACCACGCATTACACGACGTCAGTATGCAGCCGTGGAACGCTTGACGCACAACATGACAACGACATGCTTGGGAATTGCATCGCGCGTTGCCGTTTGGTTTGTGCCGCACTACCTCTCAGCCTGTATGCCTTTGCTCTCTCTCACTTGTTGCCTGCCGCCGAGGCGGAGGCCTGCAGGTCTGCGCCGCTGTGGCAGGACTTGAGGATGCCCAGGTAGTTGCGGAAGTCGTTGATGAGCGGCTCCTTCTTATCCGCCCAGAACTCGGGCTCCAGCGTGATGGGCCGGTCAAAGCTCTCCAGGCGCTCACGCGTGATGCCTGCAGCAGCGGGGGGTGCAGAGGGGCGGGGCGTGGCATGCGGCGTGCGCTCGGCATCAGCCAGCTGGCGGGATGGCGGCAGGCGCAGCCACCCCCGCAACAGCCAAGGACCCAGAAGCATGCAGACGTCCCAGGACAAGGGGAGAAGCTGCAGGCGGCGGGTGTTTAGGCAGCCTCTCATGGTCAGGTGAAGACTTGCTCTCCAAGGGAGGCTGCCTGCCACACAAAGGACCGCGCTCACACAGCAGGCATGCACGGTGCTGTTGTCACTGCTACGCGCCGGCGACGTGGGCATAGCGTACCTGCATCTGAGAGGACGCGCCAGTAGGCGCCCTTGTTGCCGTTAGACTCCAGGAAGGCAAGGTAGGCCTCGCAGATGGGCACGTCGTCGGGCGTGGTGTTGTTGTGCAGCTTCTGGTGCCACTCCTCCACCCACAAGCCCTGCACGGCGCCACAACACAACACGCGCAGGCATACGCATCATCATCAGTGCTTCCCGTCGCGCTTTGTTAAGGCTCAGCGCGCTCGCTTCCTGTCACTGTGCTCCAGGGGCATCAATCACGCATCTCACCTTCTTCTCTGGGATCTTGTTGCGGTGCATGATGTTGAGGATTTCGTCACGGATGCGCTGGCCGTCACCGCCGCGCCCCATGTTGGTGAGGATGAGGCGCGCCCACTCCTGGGCCTCGCCTGCATGATGACACCGCAACACCATAGCAACATTGTGTGGTCTGCACGCTGCGTTGTCGTGCTTACACGATGATCCAGGTGGGCTCACATGGCAAGGCACATGTGCACAGCATTCATGCATGTAAGCAGCGATTGCGTGGCCGTCCGCGATGCTCAAACTTAGCCACGCACAGCCAGCGCATCGCCTTCCCTTGATTCACACATGCACACGCACGTGGTACATGCTCACTCCCTCACCGGTGGAGCGCGCGTGTGCGTCGGCGATGACGCTGGTGACGCGCTCCTGCGCGCTGGACAGCAGGCGCGGCTGCGTGTTGTAGTTGCGCTGCCAGGTGAGCTGGCGCGTGGACGAGTAGCGGAGCCATACGAAGATGCGCGCGAAGGCATCCGCCAGGTCCATCTCCGAGTAGTAGCCGTTGAGCACCTCGCCGATGAGGTCCGCGGCGCGGTTGAAGCGGTGCATGAGCGTCCAGGCCGAGGAGTTCTCCGCCTCGATGATCAGGCGGGACAGGTCGTCCTGCACGCCGCTGTCGGCCGGCGCCTCCGGCTGAGGGGGAAGGGGGAAGGGGGCAGGCAGGGGACAGACAGGTTCAGGCAAAGGGGTGCCACCAACCCAGTACACGTAAGCTGCGGCGGTGCAGGGCGAAGCAACCAACTGCATCAGGCGGCGTGTGTCAGGTGGCTTCCTCACCTCTGGGGCCGACTTGGAGGGCACGGGGATGTAGAAGTTGCCTCCGGCGTCCTTGTACCACATGGTGCTGTCCGAGGAGCGCAGCACAAACGTGATGCCGGCGGCGGTGTGGTCTGCGGTGCGGGGGCCAGGGCGGCAGCGGCAAAGCAGCGCAGGCAGGTGTCAGGCAGCCCCACAGCGCGGCATTAATGGCACGGCAGTCATGCACTGCCATGGCAGAGCGTCGAACAGCAAATACACATGGTGAGCCGTGCACTGGCCTTGGTCGCAAAACCGGTTATGAGCGCCTGGGCACGATGCATCTGCGCATGCACCGTGGGTGCGTTGCGGTGCCACTGCACGCATCACCGCGGCAGCGGTACAGCTGTACGCGGGTGGTTCATGCCAGCCCTCACCTGGCGGCAGCGTGATGGTGAGGCGCTGCAGCGGGACGCGTGCGCCCGCCACCTCCACGTCACACTCCCAGTCCTCGCTCTTGCAGTCGTGGAACTGCGTCTCCACGGCCTGCAGGCAGCATGCACGCACACACCATCACATGTGTCACCGCACTGTGCTGCTGCACACGGCACTTCTTGACTCAGTCTGCAGTACTGTTGAGGCTTGACTCATAAGCCTGCATGAAATGAAACTACAGGTGGTGCTGGGTGGTGACCATCAATGCTCATGCTCATGTTCATGCACTGAGTTCCATTGCCCGAAACGGGTATTCTGCGTGTCATACAGGCAAGTCTCGGCCATACCGCCAGCTCACCTTGTGCATCACGGTGCTGTCAGGTGGGCACACCTCAGTCTCAGGCACGATCCAGTCACGATTCCCTGCAAGCATACACGCATGGGCCACACGCATCAGCTTGGCATCTCATGTGCAGCAGTGCGCACCCCCATGCGCTTGCCGCCATAACATCCTAGTGGTCACACACGGCACACATAACCCACGGGCAATCTGTTCAATGTGCTCGACACCATCAGGCAGCATCAGGCAGCATCACCCTCTCCCGCTGCCCCCCCACCCCGGGGCTTACCTGGCGCGCAGAGGCCCCAGTGCAGCACCACCTCTGACGAGGCGTCGGTGATCAGGTCCAGACGCACAGGCTCGTCGGGGCTGTGCTGGCGCACCGCTGCAGGTTGGAGAGTGGAGAGTGGAGAGCACAGCGCAGCAGGGGCAAACAACCATTGAGACTCGGTAGGGCGGGCGATGAACGACGGAATCAGCCAGGACAGTCAAGACACTGCACATCGAGCGTCGTCCTCATTCAGCTTAGCGCACCGATGCATCGACCAAGGCACCCTGTTGCACAGCCCAGGGCGTACTCAGCTGCGCAGCACGGCAGCTCGCGCAAGCTTGGCGCCCTTCCCTTCACCTAAGCACACATGCATATGACGGCGCTGCGCCCTCCCTCCCCGCCCCCCACACATGTGTGCGATGGCGCTGCTCACCTACTAGCAGCTCCGCCTTGGAGCCTAGCGGGAAGGTGCGGCGCCAGCGCGTGTCGGCGTCAACTGCAAAGCGCTGCACCAGGAAGTCCATGGGCTTCTCTGGCGCCTTCTCACGCGCGTCACTCAGCTGGGGAGCCTTGTCCCCCGTGGCCTTCTGCGAGGGCGACGGGGGGCGGGCAGTGCAGGCAGCAGCACATGAGCGCAGGCATGCAGGTGCATCAAGCACAGGGTGTATAGCATGCAAGCGGCGACCATGAGGTGTTTCAGGGGCGAATTCCGCGCGTGCCTGATGGTGGTTGAGCCCCGGAGAGGGGGGCAAACGCAGGCCTGCTGCATGGGCCGCCATGATGACGCATGCATTTATGCATTGCTCGGGCAGCTCTGGCTGGGTGGCTCACCTTGATGAGGGACATGGGGTTGCGCTTGGGGGTGCCCAGCGACTGCCCCACCTGCGCCGGGGCCTGCTTGCCCTTGGCGGGCGCCTCAGCTGCACATGCAGGGAACGCGCGGTGCAGCGGCAGCACAGAGTGCATTAGCGCACCATCCACGTTACTTGGGGGAAACTTCGGGGGACGACTACCATGGGCGGGTGAACCACAGAGTCCACAAGCCACAGCTCGTCGACACTGTGCTGCAGCCTCCACAGCGTGCATGCATGCATGCATGCCCTGACATACCAGCATCATCCTTGCATATGCTGGGCGGTGGAAATTGCTACCGGGAAATTGGGTGACAGGCAAACGCAAGGCGCCTGCTGAGGGCAAGGAGTGTGACATGATGGCACACGCAGACGGCGCTGCACAATTGAGGCGCGTTCACACAGCCTTACCAGGGGCGTCGACCGACGACATGCTGGCAACGCTGGCGGCACTGGCGACGCTGGCGGCGCTCTTGGCGGCGGCCTGCAGGATGCTGGGGTCCTTGGGCGTGTACTTGAGCTCCTTGCAGATGTCCTCAAGCGTGCGACCTGCAGCGTGTGGTGTGTGCGTACAGCATAGGGGAACCATGATCATCTAGCAGTCCGCACCAGCATTGCCTACCCATGTGGGAGGGTCAGGCCTTGTGTTTTGGCGTGTGGTGCGTTTCGTGGCGTAAGTGTCATTACAAACCACACCCATGGCCAGATATCCAAACTGGCAGGCAATGTACTTGGGCGCGCGTGCCTTTCATCTTTCCTACCTCACTATTGCTAGCGTTATGCTGCATACGGGCGTATGCTAGGAGGCATCCGTGTGTGCCGAGTCACACATTCAATGCATGTCTTCTGGAAGTCAATGTGAGCCTGGTCCTACATGCACGCCCCTTCACTTTAGGTTGCCACTGCATATGTAGTGATATGTCCATGCACCATCGCATCGTTCTGTGCGCCTCTCACCCAGGAGCGATTCACCTAACCCTCAGCGTGGCACAGTGGGCCATGGCCGGCAAGCCGGCAACCTGCACCTTGATCACCACCATACCTGAGTTAAGCTGACCCTCGAGCTCCGAGCGCGCCTGGCCCGCAAAGTCCGCACCCTCAGGCTTCCCGTTCTTCTCCCACAACACGTACGCCTGCGCGTGTCGGGCCACATAATTGTTACGGCTGATGCGCAGAGGCGAGGCCAGGGGGGCAACCCGGCTACGCATCGCACCACTGGGCCAGACCGGGCTGTGTGCATCTTCGCAATTTGCACCGCACTTGTCTGGTGCTATGTTATCATCCAAACCATAGTTCATGGGGTGCAGGAGCAGCCCTATGCGTCAACCCCTCTCATGAGGCCCCTCCCTGTGCCACCCACCTGCACAGATACCAGCTCGTCGGGTACGTAGGCGGGGCGCTTCGGCGCGGGTGGCGGCGGCGGCGGCGCGTCTTTGGCTTTCACGGAGGGAGGTGCTGTGGAGTTACCCAGCTGAGGCACGATCACGTTCTTGCGGTACTCCTGCAGTACAACAGCGCAGAGGCATCACGCGTGATGAGCCGTGCTTAGCCTCGCGCGACAAGCACGCGTGTCAGCCAACAATCTTCCTGGCACGCATGTCAGTGGGCCTCGCGCCGCTGGTGCGTGCATGCAGCAGAACAATATGGAGCCTGTAAAATTCAGACACACTGGCACGCGTGTCAATCGCATCCTGCACATCGCCTGCTCAACTGCCAACACAGTAGCAGGCGGCAGAATTAGCCTTGACTTCTGCAAGTCACATTGCTGCCTAAGTTGCCTGGCAGCACGCATGATCCCCCCTTTGTTTCGGCCCTGCTTGCCGCCTGCCGCCTGCTCACCGCATACTTGTACTTGCCCTCCGCCACGCGCCACAGCTCGTCCAGCGTGCGGCCCTTGTCCAGCAGCGCCTTCATCTCGCTCACGCCCTGCGGAAACGCGCAGCGTATGTGTGTACATGTGCGGGTAGTGTGAGCAAACAAAAACATGATGCTCATACTTGACCGACTATGCTGAGGAGTGGCCACTTCACACGGCACACGTGGGACGCATCCAGCAGCAGGCTACGCAGCAGGCCACAGGCACATGGAGGCCGCATTCATGGCGCGCGCGCCAGACACGTACATGGCAGCATAGTAGCGCATGGGCACACTAGCTGCACATGGAGCAGGGGTGGCCTTACCCGGTCATACTCGGCAGCGTTGTTGTCGCGGTTGGGTCGGCCCTCATAGTCCCAGCGCACCCACGACCACTTGTCGCACAGGTCCTTGGGCAGCACGTCAAGCTGCAGACAGCGACGCAGCGGATGCGTGAGCCATACACACGTGTAGTTGAGGTGCACATACCCGGCAGGATGTGAGGCGACCCACATTGGCAGACACGGGTAAAGTGGTTTGCGCCCTGCTTGCCAGATTTGCCGCTTATACATTGATATCAGATGAACGGTACGCATGTCACAACTGCATCATCACCACAACGATCGGGTATCACCACCTAGCGTAATGCATGGCACGGAGGCGGCGCCTCACCACTGCACGCCAGCCATACGCGTGTTGCATGACCATGTGCACTGCGTGCCGCCATGTCAAAGAAGGCACACCCAATGACCATTTCATGAGCGTGGCGGTCCCACGCGTCCCGCAGAGCCATTACCACCACCACCTGACGCACCTTGGGCACCTCATCAGGGTTGATGTCCGGCCGCAGCGCGCACTTGAAGTTAGAGCCGTTGTTGTCATACCTGCACACGCATATGCACCCGCCGGCGCACCAACAAACACATGGTGCATGCAAGCGTGGATGCCGGGCGATGCGGCAGCTCCCCCTGGCAGGAGTGCTGTTCCTAGCACAAGGGCACATGCGTGATGTCATCGTCCCTGGTGCATCAAGTTAATCGTCACGCACTCGCACACATTGATCTAATGCATATCCACATGTGCCATATGCAGGTGTATGGCTCTGTGCGCTGTCTGCACCAGAGCGCCAGGGCATGGCCCAGAAACATGCTCAATTGCTCATACAGAGTCTGGCAAGGCGCACTGCGTTGCCGTCTCTTCACTCACGCGCGTGCATGGTGGCAAGCGCACAAAGGGTGTGTCCAGCATGTGACGGGGTGCAACAGGCTGCGGCCGGCCCGACCGCCAGGGCTTACCAAGTGTTGGTTGCATCGTCCTTGAGCACAAAGTTGAGGAGGTCGGACACCTCATCGCCAGCGAGCTTCAGGGTCAGCGTCTTGGTGTCCCCTGAGCCAGCCCTGCACAGCGTCCGTCAATCAGTGCATGGCGGCTATAGTAAGTGCCCAGTTGCACTTGGACGCAGTGCGTGCATGCGTATCTACGGGTGCGTGTGTGTATACGTGACGCTCGTGACGGCTATCCTTGAGGCATCAACGCCGTCACCGCTGCCATGAGCAAGGTGTGGTTGAGGGCACGCGTGCAAAGGATGCTTGCATAGATGGACGCGATACAAATACAGGTTATGCATGGTTACCGACTTGAACGGTGTCTGCAGCGCACGATCCTTGTATTGCACGGTACCCTCCGGGCGAAAGGCGGGGGCAGGGAGGCGCCAACCACCCTTGTAGTTAGCACCACCCTCAACACCCCAGTGGAGGAGAAGTTTCCCAGCTGGACAGTCTGTTTTCAGGCGGACAATCTGCTCAGTGGCGTCAGAGTTGGTCTCCACAGTGACCTGCCGTACAGCACAAGATCGCCGATGGTGGGAGCCACACGGCAGGAGGTGGCACAAGGTCAGGCCTGTCAGCTATAATTGCTTTGGTTTCCAACAGAGTCACGGCCGAGGGGCAAATTGGCAAGCGCACAACGCTCACCTGCACCTTTGCACCGTTGCGTAAAGGGAACTCTGCAGAAACAACTGCCTGTGCCTGCTCTGGCGAGGCCACAGCTTGAGAAACTGGTAGCAGAGAACGATGTAGACCTGCTGAGTAGTGGGCACGAGGGTCGCGTGCGCAGTGAGTTGGGCCAACCCTCCCCCTCTGGTTGTGACACACTTGCCGACCGAAAGCATATTTCAAAGCCGTTTACGAGAATGCGGCAATAGCTGCTCACTGGCCAAACACAAGGAAAGGGCCTCGGTGAAGACCACCTTGTCAAAGCAAAAACCCTACGGCTACTACACCAGTGGTTTCGCACTGTCGCCGTCCCCTTACCGCCAATGCGCAGACATACGCAAGGAAGGAACCACACGCACAAACATACGGGAATAACGCTCAACACTTGAGGATCTATCCTGCGCCTCACCTGATGAGGTCAGAGTCCAAGGCGGTCGCACTGAGGCGGCTCCGCAGCTGCTGGTGCCCAGGCGCAGCAAACCTGGTGTGAGGTGGGGCATTGACCCAGCAGCCCTGTTCCAGGCAGGAGAGCAGACCTTGAGGTCAAAACTTGACCAAATACCAACCCAAACAGGGACCCTTGCCTGAGGGGTGCCGTCAAACAGGCACTCGGAGTGCAATTGAGACCCTGGGCACTAAGGGAAATGCATGCGTGAGGTCCGGGACACACCTTGGCAGGCAATTAGCGAGACGTGCCCGCCGTGTGCTGCCATTGACTCCTGCCTTGGCCCTAAACTCCGTCCCGCTCCCGCTCAATAACATTCTTGAGGGTGAGTGTCGAGTGCGCACTGTTAAATGCAGCGAAACAAGCTGAGGGTCGAGTCGAGCACGGAGGATTCCTATGCAGGTTTGGGTGTAGGAAGGTGTGGGAACGTTCTTGAGTACAAATCAGGTGCACCGCGGTCGCTAGCGAGCTTATGAGAGCTTGCCGACGCCAATTACAGTGGTCAGGTGATCAACATTGATATTTGGAGGTGTATGAATGGCAAGTGAACAGCCGGCCAAGCGAAGAAGGTAATAAAACAATACTGTCGCGTTGTTAACTTTCACTTTGTATGGCACGCTGTGACTCAACTTCTGGGCTAGTTTCAGCCCTTGCGCCGTTTCTTTGGGTTGGCGACTTGCAACTGAAACCGCAACGAACAAGGACTGGCGAACAAGGACTCACCCCTTTTAACTAAAATCTGCAATTCTCAAAGTGATGGACTTCGCAACTGTCTCTCTTTGGTGTTGAAGTATCCACCAAAAACTGTATTCCAATATCGTTCGAGTCCAGTCACAGCCCTCCACATGCTTGTCACCGATCATGTCCGCGAGTGCAGCGTTTAGTTCAACTGTTTGCATGGCTGGATGACCTGTGAGCTTCATATCGGACATTTGGGTGTTTGTTGGCCACGCTGTTGTTCAACCGCATTTTGGCGGTTGACGAGCCGCCAGGCACCCCAAGCCCAAGAGAGCCTTGCCGCCTTGGGAGGAGGGTCAGGTCTGCTACACTTTGTATACCCATTGCTGAGGGAGCGGTCAGAGCAACGGTAGTGTGTGTGCATGAAGGCCCGCAAGGTTTCCCCTCCGACCCCACAAAGCGCCTGGATTTGCACCGGGTAACTGCCATGTGATTTCAAAGCAGTATGTCGCAATCATGTCACTGCTGCATAACTCTGACGTTGCTTGCAGACACTGGGATCCACATGCACATGCCTGGTGTGCCCATGTCATAAGATGGTGGTCAAGTGCAAGACTGCAGGTTGAGCACTGAGGCACACTTGCACCTTCAGCGTGCAGCGGTGGGGAACGGGCACCTGGTTTCCGCCAGGCTCACTCTTGTATGGCAGCTTGCCAAGGCTTGCATCGGCCGTGAGGGCGCTAAGGGTGCCAGGGATTGTGAGGTGAGCACTCAGCACAGGGCACTCAACCCAGTCCGGTGATGTAACTTCTCGCCTTAACTGGGCTGTTCGATTGAGACCAAGGCTCGGCTGAGGCCAGGGCTTTGACTTGCGCCACGGTCCGTTGATTTCGTGCGTCTGATTCCTGCCCCGCTGGCTGTCCTTAACTTGTCTTGCACCTTGGGCTTTCATATATCTTACACCCTCCACTCCCCCTCTTCTGTTATATTGCCTCTCAGCGGCATGCTGCGCCTGAATGCCGCCCCTCCCCCCCGGCTCCTGCCCTGCAGCACAGTGCTGCATTTCGTGCGGCGCGTTCCTCAACCACAAGCGCTTGACGGCTGTGCACCCACTTCGACATCCAAACGCCTACATACATGCACACCAACATAGCACACACTATGGGTGCCTCTTCTGACACATGACCGGTTGTATGTTGTGCAGTCTGAGCTCAACTGTTAACTGATAAGCAAGGTGAATCACGTTTCTCAACGTGCACCACTGTTCCGAGGAAACTCAGGCTTTGGTAGACACAAATTGAATTATCCTAGTAGGGGCTCTCTTGCTGGCTCACCAGGGCCTTCCTCCCCTAGAGTTTACACTAACACATGTTGCACGGCGGGGGAGGTTGCAGGGAGCCCTGTGTTTATTTACAACTTTTAGCATATCGGATGAGAGCAGAACATCAGCATATACATGACATACTCAAGGAAATCGGTGTGCTGCTGGGCAGCGACTTGCGATCAAAAGTCGGCGCTGAAACCCATGATCCTGGTCGGTGGCGGAGCAGGGCAGAGCTCTGCACAGCCAAAGCACAGAGCATCAAGCAGTGGTTTCTCAGTTCCAGGCTGACAACTGAAACTGTAGTGCATCCGTGCCGAAAGTTGAACAGCAGATTCGATCAGCAAGCAGGCCTAAATAGGTGTGCAAACATGGCTACTGCTGCAAACCTGCAATGTGCAAGCTACAGCGTCCACTATTATTCAATGTGCGATGTGGAGGCGAGGTAGGGGAATTCATGCTGGGGGCGCGATAACGCAGAATGTTTGGCAACATGTGTCCTTGCAGCGTTCTCGTGCTTGCTACTCAAAGCACTCTGTCTATGCATGAGGACGTTACAGTAGGCACCACGTGTAGCTGTTCAAGGCTCACCGTGGCAAGTGGTTCTTGTCTCTGTCCTGTTTAAAAGTCCTGCTACTAGTTGATTGTGTTGACGCTGAGGAGTAGACCCACAAGCCCCGTCATTTACACCAACGACACTTGCTCGTGTTAGTAGTAACGATGAAACAAACGCTCGTTGCGCTGCTCTTCATTGGCATTTTGGTCGCGGCTTTTGCTCAGGATTCGGTCTCCACCGCTGATAGCACCACCGCCAATCAGGGTGCTACGGACGCTGCGGGTGCCGTGGACAGCAGCGAAGGCGCCAAGACAAAGGCAGAGAAGACCACCGCATCCAACCCAGTTACGGCAACAGCTGGTGATGGAGCAGCTGGGGCCAAGGAGGTAAAAGCGGACACCCAGAGCAAAACGGAAACCAAAGCAGAGAGCAAAGCAGAGAAGAAGGCTGCCGCTCAGGCAGCCACAGAAGCCAAGGCAGATGCCAAGGAGGATGCCAAGGCAGGTGGAGATGCAGGGACAGAGGACACAAAGGCAGAGGCAAAGCAAGTTGAAGCCCCGGCAGTCGTGAGCGCTATAGTGGAACTTGCACCTGCTGTGAACATCACCTTTGGTGACGATATTGACAGGAAGGGTGAGTGGCGAGCCACTTGTGGTGTCTCGTATGGGCACTTTGCCACGGCAAAAATTGGGCTCCGTGTGCTGTGCATGCCGTTGTGGCTAGCCACAGTGTAAGTGATTGCAGAACCATCTGGCACCACTTACTGCCTTCCTAGTCGCCCTGTACCTTATGCCGTCCTCTGCTGTTGCAATCGAACTATGGGTTTGTGGAATGGCCAGTCGGCAAGGGGCATCATGCAAGGCAAGGGACACGGTGTGCAACGACACCTGAGTCACGGCAGATTTTTGGCTCTTGCTGCTGGATGCAGGCAAGTGCGAAAGCGAGCTGAAGAAATACTGCGAGGGCATCGACCAAGGAGAGGGCCAGCTTGCGGACTGCATCAGTGAGGCCATCACTGCTTCAGAGGTTGCTGATGGCGGGGATGAGGGTGAGGCATGCAATGGGCGGCAGGCACTCTCTGTCGCAGCAACGCTTGCGGCAACTCTTGAAGCACTGCGTTTTCTTTCTTCGTACTAGAGCAAGCCTTTGCCTGCTGGTAAACTTTGCAATGTAGATGTCCCGGTCATTTCAGACGAGTGCCGCGAGGAGGTCTACCAGTTCAAAATCACCAGGGACAGCAATATTAACCGCAACATACCTCTGGGTAAGTGCCTGGTGAAACGGGGCAGATGAGCTTTGGGTGGGTGGCGTGGTTGCAGCCATCTGAAACCGTTGTGCTACTCCCCATGTGGCTGTGGCCCTGCAGCCAAGGCCTGCAAGGCAGACGCGGACAAATATTGCAACGTCTCTTGGTTCTTCAGCTACAAGGCTGGCCAGGTTATTTCCTGCTTGCGTGACATGAAAGACCAGGTCACCAAGAACTGCAAGACGGAGCTGTTCAAGGTTATGATGGACGTAAGTACAGTAGCCCTCTCCTGGCTGCCTGAACCTGCGTGTTTCTTGGCTTCACTTTTAACATGTTCTGGAGTGCCTGCTACCTGCTTTCAACACCGGCGACGGCGGTGATGTGCGTACATGGGTGCAGGCTGCGATCGACTTCCGTGCTGACCCTATCCTGTATGAGGCCTGCAAGGACAACGCGGTGACCTTCTGCAAGGGCGTTAAGAATGGTGGCGGACGCATTCAGGCTTGCCTGGTGAGCACGGTCGCGCCTGACTGCTCTGCTTGTTGCACAGAACTGACCTGGCACGCGTTACGTTGTTCCGATGAACAGGGCTGTAATCCCTTCCTTCGCTGTTCTGCACGACCCCCCCCTTTACGTTGTGCTCACTACGCGCAACTCTCTGCCTGCAGCGTGACAAGCGTATGCAGCTGTCGTGGGCGTGCGAAGACCAGCTGTTCCGCCAGGAGACTGAGAGCGCGGATGATATCCGCCTCAGCGTGCGCCTGTTCTCCAAGTGCCTGCCTGACAAGCGCAAGGTATGCAGTGACACAGTAGCGTACGCCACCCTACACCCACGACAGACGCTGGTTGGTGCGTTGGCGGCAATGCCTGTCACCACAGGCATATGGTGCAGATTTCGCATGCGGTAGCGCATCATTTCCGCGGCGCTTGCTTACAGCTAGCTTCTTGCATTCGTGCCCCGCGTGACTGCACACGTGTGGTGTGGGTGTTGGGACGAGCGTGGTGGATGCCCGTGCGCCATCTGCTAGCGGCGGCACTTGACTGTTTGGCGGCGTGAGTAGCAGGCAGCCTTGATTTCATGGCATCTCACACACTAAATCAAAGCGCGAATGTGTTGGGGTTGGTGCAGGTCGGGGGGGGGGGGTGC